>JAQIWN010001203.1:0-22375 GCA_034699025.1 Entomobrya cf. arborea Gr-Col-00668
TTGAGGCATTTTTATTTTTCTATGAACGAAACTTATGCGAATTTGAACTCTATACAAATAGGCTTTATGCAGAAACGTCTATGCGAGTAGGCTTTATATGAGTAGGCTGTATGCAAACTGGGAAGTCTACAAATCGGTCGTCTGAGTATTCGACGTGTGCGAGTTAGGTCATCTGTGAATCGACTTTCTGCGAATCAACCTAGAATCGTATGACGAGATATTACAACGTCATTAAAAACTCTTTAAATATTTTAGTACACCGACATCCTGTCGAAAGCATTACTAAGTCAACATCAGCTTGAATACTGGAATGGTACAACAAAGCCTGTGTTTAAATACCAAGTTACTTGAAAGTATACTTTAACGTATAAAAAACATAACGTGAGAAATTTTCAGGATTTATCGATTTATAAATACTTGAAGATGGACTGAATCAATAAATTGTTAGGGAAATTTTACTCAATTTCAGTAATATTTGCCAAATATCTACATAGCAATAAATACAATATCAGGTGGAAGAAATATTGTTACATATGTATTATGTGTAAATGTAAAACCAAGTGACATCAATTTTGAGGAACTGTAATATTCTTTAGATTTAAATTTTTTTAAACAGTTTGAAAATGTAAGATAGAATTTAGTTCAAACTAAATGCTAGCATTCTAATCCATAGCACATTCAAAGATAACATAAGATTTGTTTTGATTTAAATAAAAATGTAGATTTTTTTGAATTTGTGTAAGTGACATGCAGGAAATCGGCAAAGGAAACTTGCCAAAATTGTAATTTATGCCATGATATGCCATTTATGATAAATTGGTAGAATATGCCAACATTTAAATACCACCCAAGTACAAACTGTTATTACACCTTGTGCAAGTAACATTGCTAGAATTGAAATATGTCTAACAAAGTAGTCCCCAGTTGACAAAATAATTCGCAGCTGAGAGTACAATTTGAGACAATTCCATTCTGTAGTGTTGTGCTGGCTCATAATTTTTTTCAGACAGGTAGTTATTGTGAATGTCATGTTGAGTATCAAGAATACCACTGCATAAAGACAACGCAAAAGTTCAGCAACACAAATTGCACCAATAATATACCGAATCCAGGCAACTAATAATATTACTGTTAAATCTCTCTCATAAGGTGACGGTAGAAAGACTTCTAAAACATGGTAGTATGGATCAAGTTCCATTATAATAATTAGTGGAGGTAAAAATAAAGCTATGGTGGCAACTTCCACGTTTACTAGGAGAAGAAACAAACCCATCCAATCTGTCGAATCAGATTTCTGCACCTTAAAATCTGTAAAAAAAAAATGTTTATTATAAACTAGACGGAGTAAATATACGGCTAAATTTCATTACAACAATTTTATATAAGCTTACATTTCCGCTCTGTTAGGCAAAATTGATTGATAAATGTTTCTACTTCTGGGCCTCTTAGAAACACAAAATAGACACCAAGTTCAAAAAATAGGCATGTACAGAAAAGTAAATCAAAAACAATTGACACAACATTTACAGTTGAAACTTGCTGAATTAATTGGATAATTGGTAAGGCAAGGCACGATCCCAATGTAAGTAGGAAGGATAAACAAAATATGGATGTGATAAATGGAATATACTTAATCTGCAATATCTGGTCGACTTTAAACCATAGGATTCCATTTTTAACGAATATGTACAAATTAAATGGATACAAAATTTTGAATAAAAGCTCATTCAATTTAACTGCCTTTTCGACAAGCGGTGATGCGAATGAATTTTTGTTTCGGTTCATGATTAATGTAGACGTTTTTAGCTAAAGGTACATTTAATGCTTTTTGCACAAAAGTTAAAAAATTGAAATAGATAAAGTAGTGTTTGCTAAATGTATGTACAGATTCTCTCTCCCAAAATTAATGAGAAAAAAACTTGAAATGGTTTTGTGACCCAACCAAAATAAAGCCTCCCACAAAATAGTTATCTGAGAAATTTGTAGATATACTCTTTGCTACATGTGTATATTAATAATAATAATTGAGAAATTGTATGCTCGGGAACGTTTTGACGTGTTTTTACGTAGGCCTACTACAGTAGGCCAGTAAAAAATTTAGCTAGAGGAAACTGTAAAGACAATTGTACTTGTCCGTAATATTTGTCAAACTGGTTGAAGTTAAAACTTTTCTTCCCGTCTGTAACATAGCTAAAGCTTTCATAAAGAAAATTCCAGATAATGTGCGTACGTAGAGGTTTTTAAAATAACGGAACAATAAAAACATGATTCTGTAATAAAGTAATTGAGACAAAGTTTTGTTTTAAAACATCGTAATGGAAACTTGAATGCAGATGTTGAAACTCATGTATGTCGTTATACCTTAAAGATGAAGATAGAATATAAAATTTGATTATTGGGTCCATGCGTAGAACTAGTTGTTATTGAAAAAACGAATTTAAAACTTTGGCATCGTAAAATGGTAACATTGGTTGCTTGAATCTTCTTACGTAGTTTTGGTTGCATTTGAGGTCGTAAAATATAATTTGGAAGCAAAAAAATACAAGTGTGCAATTCAGTGCATGAATCTCTACGTGACTACGTGGACTGGTGTGTCAAACACAAAATATCTGCGCTGACTTCAAATTTCAATATCTATTTGATTATTATATGCTAAATTTATTTCGATTTTTTCATCGACCTGGACTATTTCAACACTGATTACATGTATTTTAAATCGATTTCCTCATTTCTTTAAAAACGTTAACCATATCTTACCATATTTTTTGGTTAATATGGGTTGTACAAATTTACCAGGGAATAATTTCAAATTCATTTTTAGTCATTACAAAACATTTTTTTTTAGTCAATATACCTGGATAATAACCATATTTAACATGTCATGTTACAACTTATTAGTTCAATATTAAAAGAAGATGCAATGTATGTAGATTTTTGTTTGGATACTTCTTGCATTATTTTAATCGTTTGACATACATAATTTATTTCCTATACATCAGTTGCTTTTCAAAAAGTATTGATTTTCATACAAATAGAAGCCAATTAAAAATATTATAGAAACTAAGGAGAAATTTCAGCGTTACTTTTTAGCTCCATATTAAATATTGCTTACAACATAAAAAAGTAATTTTCGTTGCAAAAAAAATATTTTGAAAAAAAAAATCTACCAACCTAAATATCGTATAAATTAAACAATTAAAGTGTTTTCGCAGTCTTCGTGGTTCTTTTGGTATATCAAAATGCTATACATACGTATTATATTTAGCGCATATGATATGTTGAAATTTCTGAATGCAAAAAAGGCCTGTTCGGAAACAAGCTTCGCTTTTGATAGTCTATAAAGTGATAGTTTATTGCCTTTGTGTATACATATTGCTTTAGCGTACAAAATAGTGACTACCTCGAATGATAAGCTGGATATGGGTTGCGCATGCGTTTCAGAATCATGTATGGAAGCTAAATACATGCGACGTATATCATTTTCAAAACTAACTAATGCATTATAGAAAAAACAGTATAATAGAATGGTCCAAACAGCAATAGCCACCGATACCCAGACAAGTATTCCCACTCATCACCACTATTGTAACAGTATATAGTATTTTCAATTCCAAATCAACGGATGCTCTTTGTTCATTGAACATGCTCTCAAGCAAAACTAATATCATTGATAAAGTAAACGATTCAATCAAAACTAAGTGCAAACAAACTAGCAATATTTTCAAAACGATATAGCTCACTGTAATTTTCTTAGTTTTTGGATCCAAGTAAATGGAAAGGCAATAACGAAATACAAGTTCTTGACGGAATTTGAAAAGTTCCCAACTTTTGTACACCAGTGAGGATGTCATATTGGATTAAAAAACTACATTAGAAGAAAACTACAATACTCTTGAATACTAACGCTTGTACTTTGGAAAATAGTCTGGTGAAAAATAAAATGATTTCCTAGTGTGCAACGATTTAAAATTAAGTTGTTGGTAGCGAAGTACACGAAATAAGTCCCTTTAAATCAAATGTTACATAAAAATAGGTGTTTCGAGTAAAAGCAGTATGCCAAAGTCGATAGAATAGATTCAATTTTAAAGATAGCGACAGAAAGACAAAGACATTTTACCACTCGGGCAATTTCAAACGTAATTAAAAACTAAAAAATTTAAGACAATTATATTCTACTATGCTGAGAATGACATTTTACATGATTTTACTAACGATTAGTATTAAATGTTAATTAAAATATTACAGTTTTTAGTATAATAAATTGATGCTTTGTATACCTTGTAAAGTGACACTATTTTTAAGCTTATGATAACCTTTTGGTTTTGGCATTGAGAGAAATTTTCATTATAATACAAGATGCAAAAATTGACTTCTGATATACGTGGGCTATTTTAAATACTCTAAAACCTAGCTCAATTTCATCAACTTAATTACAATAACTTAAGGCTTTTTAACATGGTCGGAGAGTTTAAAAATTGAGTTTCTGAAAATAACCTTAAGGTTTTCATTCCTGCGTTGAAAACTAAACAGCTTGAAATTTCATTCATTTCATTTTCTCCCACAAGTGCAAATAGTGAGTTGAAAGTGTAACAAAATATTTAACTTTCTTCTTAATGTACAATGCAAAAATAATTGTCTGCCATAAATTAAATAGTTGTTTGAACAAGTATAACATTTTCTTGGAACATTGAATAATTGTGAAAAACAGTTCCTTGTTTAATTTTAATGGCAGTAATAAAAATAACTTACACATATTTGCATAGAATTCTACCATGGTAAATTGAAGGTGCTGTAATTTTCTGCAATTACTTTTTCTTTTGCTAAATTTTCAATACGGAATGCTTCAAATTCCAGTTTTTTATTATCATTAAGAGCTTTGAACCGCTGTTGCATTGTAACTTTTGTAATAGATTTTTGGGAAGTAAATCTTTTAGTTGTTATCTCAAATATTTAAATCTAAATTTGTTTTATTTTCTAATTAGAGGTTTTGCACCTAAAATAAAAATTGTTGCTAATTAAATCATTAAATTCTAGTACAGCTGCTACAAACATTTAAAATTTTGAATTATTTTATTTTACTGATTATTAAATTGAGCCAAACCTAAGCATTAAAATAACCAAATATTGCAATAGTACTACCTTGATAAATCGTTATGACGATGTGTGCTGTGGTAAAATAGTCCCGAAATCAATTAAATATATTAATAAATGGTCAGTAAACAGGAACGAAAATATTATTGAAAAACAGATTGCACCAAACCAAAATGGATTGGTATTCTTTTCGAAACCAAGAAAGAAATAAAAATTTGGCAACAAAAGACTGTATGTATTTCATAACTTAAACCTGAAACATGATATAAATTTGTTTTACACTTTTATTTTATTAAAACGTTTAACAAGAATTTTCCTGTAAATGGTCCGACTTATGTTCAAGACGTTTATGCAAATAAATTTCAATGCATTCAAAACCAAGTTTCTCAATTCCAATATAAACAAACATAGTCCAACAGCAAGTCCAGTATTCAGGATCTTAAACAATATCTGAATGTTCCCAGACATGTTTGGTTTTGTCGGACGCCTAAAACTATTTCTTAGAACTATGTCTGTTCGATTTATGAAATTCGGCCACCATTCCAACAAACCTGATTCTTTTACCATGAAACTCTTTTTAATCAATGAAGTAGGTACTAAGCCATCAAACCAAAAAATCAGATGTGGATTGTTAAACTGATGTATTCCTATATCAGAAATTTTGCCTAAACTTTTTAGCTTTCTTGAATAACGTTGTGCTAAATATTCAGGCAAAATCCATGCAGTTTTATTGCACGACATCAAGTCACGCACTACAAATTGGTCCTGTTTTTTTCCAAAATATTTGATCCAACAAATGTCTTGCACTAATGCTATAAAGAATATTATAAGTCAACATGCCAATTTTTGCAAGTGGACTTAAAACATTGAAAGTATCTCGAATAATTTGTACAGTGTTTGGATGTACAACTGAGTGATTCAACATAAAACGATATTTGGCCATGGCAGTGCCATTTCTATATCCTTTGAGAGCCCGTTTCGATTGACCCCAAACTATCGAAACTTCACTTTGACGAAAATTAACGTTAAGCTCTCTTTTACCAAACGACTTTGAGCTACTTGTCCAAAAGTCACGGTCAAGGACTCTTGTATATACAGTATAATTGTATTGAAGCAACTCCGCAATTTGTTGAAATGGGATTAGGCGCTTAGGTGTAACAATACTGTAGACATTTGTACTTTTAAAGGCATTGCTTAATACAAGGCCAGCCAACAGTGTTCCACAAATCACAAATCTTAATCTTCTTAAACTTAAAAAGTTTATTGGAAACGGATCTCCCTGTTCCAAAAGCACTTTCAATATGCATAAAACCCAATGACTGGAAAATAATTTCCATGTCCGTCCCGTTAAGTGCACTATACTTACTGCAAACAGTGCAAATGTTATAAGAATCCATTTCCATACATTGCTCTCAAAGACGGAAAATAACGCACGTAAATTTAATCCTTGGGTTCCTCTTGAGCCACAGCTAACAACTCGTAGCATCATAAACTTATTTGGAATTAGTATCAAATTTGATTTAATTTCTGTTGGAATGTCTATCAATACACCTTCTCTTCTAAAATACCGATCAAAATACTCGTATTCAGATACTTTTGGACCAGTTATTCTAATGTCTAGACTTTCAGAAACATTGCCTAAAAGCAAACTAAAAATCGATGCGTAGGCGAACGCAAGCATTTTCAAATCATCAGAATATTTTAGTTTCAGTCGGTTATAGTTTTGTAAAGCATACTTCAGTGCATGCTTTTCTTCTCGGGTAAAATAGGCTATTTGATGTGGTAAGTTAAAATAATCTAAGTACTTAAATCCGAATATTCTTCCCTCAAATAACATATTCTCTCTCTTTTTATCCAGGGCTAAAATATTGTCAATCGAAATACTTGACAAGTTTATTGGTTCTTTATAAAAGAATTTAGAACTCTCCAAAGTTGGCAACAAAATATACATTGTTTCAATACTACAACGCTCAGAATTCTGATTTTGACAGGTTATATCGCCAATGATCAAAATATCATTTATTGCTTGATCAGGGCTTATTTCATAAAATCTAAGGTTTCTTCTGGTAAGCCAGGCAAGCATTGGAAAATGGTTATATTTGTCTTCCTTTTGCTTAAATGTTATCAACATGTTAATGTAGGATCTTGTAGATGGCAAAGAGAAGTAAGAGAAACTTCTCGGGTAATGGAAAATTTCGGTGTATTTTCCCAATTTAAATAATTTATGAGGCATGAATAAGTCGATCTGAATTTGACACTGCCAAGGTTTTGAAGCCACTACAAAAACGTTATGGTCCAAAGATACGCAGTAAGCCGTATTCAAATCGATCGCTGCAGGTCGATAAGCGTAATAAAATTTTGATATTGGACAATCGTGTATTATTTTTTTTGCAGCTTTAATATTTTTAATATTGATTGTAAAACTGCCGTTAAGTTTCGAAATGGTTTTTTTCGTTGTCCATATAAAGTCAGTAATTTTTCTTGCCTTTTTTACCGTTGACATAGTGTATGTTTCATCTACAACAGCCAAGTCGAACTTTCTGAGAAGTACAGGTACGGGATAAATTGGCTCTACGTTAATGCCCTCAAAATTGTTGATAGTGATCAGGCAATTTTGATTTATGAAATGTTCAAAAATCGTGTACAAATTATCAACCGAAGGGTAAGTATTTTCATTGACCGATTTTGAGTCTTCAGTTTGTATGTATTCCTCAATTAGGCGAGCGAGACTATGTTTCCTGTCTTCAAACGAACTTAGAGAATTTAGCCAACTGGATTTAATAAAATAGTTAAAAGTAATATTGCTAGATATTTCCGAAAAACTATTCAAAATAAACAACACAACATAAAAATAATTGTCAAGAGTTCTCATTTCGGAAACTCGAGTTTGGGGTAAATTTTTAAATACACTCCTTGTTTTTGGCTTTTATAATGATAGTTCTGTCAAGCAAGGGCCCTATATAACACTCAAGGAACCATTTATGGATTAAATGGTAATGCCATAATTTTATCATTGACGTCAGCGCAATTTAATAAGTAAATGGATTTTTAAGACAAGGAGGTTTGTCAAAAGGGAGTTTCTTTATGGGCTTCTAAAATACTTGAACTTTTATACTAATTACTAATTTTAAAACAACTTTTGTATTGGTAGTACATTGGAAATAGACCTGATTTATACCATGTTAATAATTAAATTTTATTTTTGTAAAAACGTAATATATTTAACTTATGTGGTTTTTGAACAGCAGAACACGATATGCTACTGGGCAGATAATTAAAGTCGTTTATACTTTTTTACGTATTATGTTTACCTTGGAAATTAATTGATTATTTATTACCTCAATTATATCGCACTTAAAATTGCATCAAAGTGAAACAAAAAGTTGAATAAAAACTTAGAGACCACTGTTTAAATAAAAAAATATATTACTACAAATTTCCTAATGCAATTAGAGCAATATACTTAAGAATGGTTTCAACAAAATTTATAATCATATATTTCATCTGATGCATTAACATTGCAGTTCGCTAACATGGGGAATTCGCGAACAATCCAACTCGCTAACACGAACATTCGCTAAGAATCCGTATCGCAAACACGGCCCATTGCTAACATTGTAAATTATATGTTCTAGCTTGACAAATACAATTGCGAATTCCATTTTGAAACCATATTACAAGAATATAATAATACTATAATGTATTTTAACAAGAAAAACTACATTCAACTAAAGGTTCAAAGCTATGGTTGCTCATTTGTCGATGTCAGATTTTTTAGAACATGACATTACGACATGTCAAATTGACATGGACAAGTGACAAATTTGCAATAAAATGTCATTGTGAATTTTTCTTTGACAAATCGACATGTCATTGACGAAATGTCAGGACTTGTCCAATATTTACTTGACATTAACATAGCTGTTATAATAAATTCATGTATTATGCATTTCACATGCATACATAATAATATCGTATGTTTCGTGTCTCTTCTATGCGATGCATGCCCTACTCAACTTCGCCCCCTCAACTGAATTTGAGTTCTGTTTTCATCGCGTTTACGTTTGTTTGTAAACACAGAACAGTCACTAGTCATAAAATGCCAAAGTGCTCAATTTAAACGAAGTCGAGGTAATACAATGGTATAATCCCCAAGTTAGTGTAATCGTGAAGGCTACAATATCAAGATAAAAGTACACAATAGTCTATCCGCACTGCTATGGAGCAACACATGTGCATACATTCATCAACAAATCATTGTCTTCGATGTTTTTCTCTTGTCTTCGGTGAGCTTGTACATAGGGGTATTCACGCTCAAGTACGCATTTTTGTTCAGCAATAACTACTACAGGAATCAAAGAATCTACATGAAATTGATTTTATAGTATACCCTAAAACGTAAATTAAATTTATACAAAAGGATTTAAATATAGCTGCTTTAATATAGGAGAGCTGTGGTCATCTTCAAGACAGTCAAAAATTCGAGTTTTTGGATAATTTTTGGTAACCTAATTTTAACTAGGGATATTTTCGACAATTAATGGAATAAAAGTTTAACGATGATGTCAAATTAGTTGTATTGAATGGGTGTTTCATTTATGGTCTCAACTTTATTTGTGTGGTTTACGATGTTCCAGAAGTAGAACGCATGATTTTTCAGAAATCCGATTTTGCGCATTGCATTTTCATGAGATACGTAATTACGAGGAACCATCTAGAAAATTATAATAGAAGGCTCGATATGTTATCTTGCCTATGCCCAACAATCACTACGTTTGCGTTAACTTTTACCACTTTTTTGTTTAACTGTGGGTCCACCGTCCGTTTTGAAAATTGGTTTATCTTCTCGACTTCTGGTCATTACGGCCAATTTTGGAGATCTCATTCAGTTCCATGCCATCGAAACTAAATGAGCAGTTGGAAACTAGTTGTTACCACATTTTAATCGTCGATGTTCTGTACTACTTTCGATTATTTATTTATTTAGTTATTTATCAATCGACTTGAAATTCTATTCTGAACAACTGAAGCCCAACGACCAGGTATTCACGAGAGCTCAAGCCACATTTTGATAAATACATAAACCCATAGTGTCATTTACGATCTTTGTAATGGGATAGATCCTTATTGGTTGGTAAAAGCATTTTGCATTAATTGCATGACATGTTTTCATTGTCTAGTCACATCTCATGCTACAGTTGTCATTTCATTTAAAAAATATAGAAAAAACATAATGCATAAAAAGAACTGATCGTGTTCATGCAGCAAAAATCATTTTATTATAGCGTGTTCATTTAAAGCTAATAATTATTATTAGTCGTTTTTTATTCACAAATCTAGATTACAAGTTATTTTCATAAGATTTCATTGTTTTTAAATAAAAACTTTGTTCATTTCTTATAGTCTTGGTAACTGTCTTAAAAGATACTTGGCTGCAGCCATTTTAGCTTGTTTGATTGTAGTTCCAATTCCACGTACAAAATCGTTTTTAGGAACCTTCAAATAAACAACCTTGAAGTGCGACTGGAGGGTGTCGTTGTCCCGGGAACTTGTATCATTTATTGATGAATGCTTACTAAATCTGACCTTTCCTGGGAAACGTTCGTATAATTCTCTTAGCGGAGACTTGGGAATAAGTTTTGAGAAAGTCTCTGCAAAAATATACTTAAAATATATTAAAAAGAACAACACGCATTACAATAAAAATTTAACATTTAAATTACCCAATTCATTTTTCATCAGCCTATAAAAAACTTTCCAAACCGTGTCAATCGAATTTCCACTATCTATAAATACCGCCCCGCAGTTGGACTCGAATAAATCGCCCAAAACCTTTGGTACATTGATTTCCTGTACAGTAGGGCAATCAAATTCACCTAACAGTACATACTAATAAAATCATTCTATAAGCCTCTGCAACATTTAAATATACACAGGGATAAACCTTAATAGTAAATAAAATATTTTTTACTTACCGGATCTGAAACTTGATGATTATTTTTATCCTGATATATCACAAACTGATGAATAAAATGCTTGAGTAGCTCGCTGTGATATCGAAAAAAATTCTGGAAGCCATACCGCACCGTCAAACAGGCAAAAGTAACGTTATTTACTAATGCCATACGTAGATCTGTAATGTCACCTGGATCGCTTATTTTGGTCTCCTTTAAAATGTAATTGGTTACCAGGAAATCTTTTCACAATAAAAATGTTTCAAGTTTTTTCAAATTAACTCAGAATAAATTTCAGAAATATAACAACCTTTATTATTATTACTTACCTATTATAGCATCTCCCACAAATTCCAATCTTTCATAGCAACGAATTTCACCACTTTGCATAAATGTTGGATGAGTTAATGCTTCAATTATAATCCACTTATTCTTAAATTTATACTGTAGGATTTCTTCTAAATCTTCTAAAAATGGTATTGGCACCATTAAATTTGAATTGTTACAAATTGCGGAAGATTCGATATGAGGCATTGTAGAATTTCTAGAGTATTTTTCAGCAAAACCATTATTCACAGGACCTTGCATATTTAAAAACTCCATAATTCTAAATGCTCCGCCTAAACCTCCGGTCACAAAATAAGCACCAATTAGCGCCTCTACACAATCTGCCACACTTTTGTCCCCAATACGCGAATGTGTATATGTTGTATGATGATTAGTTTTATTTTTCAGTTCTTTACTTTTTATAAGTTTAACATACTGCTCAAGTATGTCTGGACTATCCAAACTTGATTTCGGCAAGTCTTGCAAATCACTATAGTCCAAATTATTAGCCAAAACCAACTCTTCCAAGTACTTTGGAATAATAAATCCACTTGGTATCCAGCTTTTAGTTGGAATAAATATGCTTCCAGCCAACAATTCACCTAACTCATGTTTCTTTCCGATTTGATAAAGATGTAAATTCGATATCAGTTTTGTTCTCATTTCCGTCATTTTCCCTTCGTTCCAACCTGGAAAAGAATGGAATACGTGTAAACTAGCAACCAATTTCAAGACAGAGTCCCCCATCACCTCTAATTTCTCCAAGCTTCTATTATCCTGTGCATTTGATAGCGTTAACGCTTCCATTATTAATTTCATGGATGGACCTTTCTCTACCATGAAATTAGTTTGGTTATCAAAGTCGTACAACTTTACTGTTTTTATATCAATGAGATCATCACAAACTTTAGATTTGTAGGTTGGTGGCTCAGGAAGAGCGTACAGTGTATCCCTAACAGTTATCCTATTTAACTTGTTTATTATTTCCCAGTCAATATCATTCGGATTTATGGTTTCCAGAAGAAAGATATCATTTTCTTGGTTAGCTTCAGTTGCAAACTCATTCTCTGCCACGTTCATTCTAGAATAATGTACTTGTTGAAATGTAGATCCATCCTTCTCATCGAATTCCACCCCCTCAATATTTTCAGAATCCACATCCCAACCAAAATGCTTTGCTACTTTCATTCTCAGCTCATTTGCAACTAACAAACGATATATTCGATGGAGCACAGAAGGAATAAATTTTCCTTGAATAAATAAACTTGCTGGTAAGACGTGTACATTCACCAACTCTGGAATAATCATCAGTTTATCAGCTCTAATTTCCTTTCTTATAACATGTCCGTCAATTTTTTTTGTCAAAAAATTTAGCTGCTTTGATATTGCTTTGTAGTAAATTAATGGAAACTCAGGATGAAATAGTTCCAGTTCGTATTTTTCACTAAAGTAATTCACATACGTTTGATATTTTGAGTCAGGAAAAGTAGAACGGGCGTCAAGATCTGTTAGACTTAAAGTGCACAAGAGTTCATCATTCTTTTTATACCATGGGATTAGTAATTTATTTACGTAATTCAATGGGCTATATTTCATATCGATTCTGTATTTGTCAGACGGTGGTTTCAGAACTTTATCTTGATCTTCATCCAAAATATCCCGAAGAAATTTCCAATCGATTCCGTTCGATAAATTAGTATTTAAAGGAACAATCATAATTGCACTTTGGGGATTATATTCAAACAGTTCTCTTTTAATATCAAACACAAAATTGGAAAGAAACTTTTGAAACTTTTCTAAATATTTACGTTTGTCACACGAAAACGTTTCCTGATTTATTTGCACTTGTTCCAAGGAAACGTTAAATATTCCAAAGTATGTTTTCAGATTGAAATTTGGTAAATCCTTTAATCTCGTATTCGTAAGTATTCCAAAGTAAAGACCATACTGATCAAATCTGTACAGATTTTCAATATTCTTATCCCCAGTAAATTTACTGATTTGAAAAACAATCTTGTAAACCAGTTGCACGAGGTTTGTTCCACTTGAAATATTTTCTTTGAAAATTGAAGGTTCTTTTTTCTTATACCACTGTGTTCTCTTTTTTGTTCCGACTTTTCCCACTGTCGTTTTTTTCTCCTCTACAAGTTGATTATCAAGATCATCCAAGAACTTACACTTTAGGTCTACAATGCCTCTTCTTCTTGGTAACAAATATTCATCTAGTTCACCTTCTTCCTAAAGCTTTACATAACATTTTAAAAATGCAGACCTTTTTGCTAAAGTTTTATTAGGCATCCAATCTCCCTCCACAACTTCCTTAATTGGTGATAAAATTGGTAACCTCACCCGAGCTTTAAAGGATTTAACTTGTTCAAAGCACATTTCCTCGTACCATGAAACTGGAATGAGAACTGCAATCCGGTCCCAAGATAACCCATTACAATATTTGTAAACTAATGATACAGCTCTTAATGCAGTTATCTTCGAAGCTGTAGGATTACTGGTTGGGTTAAATGGTGGATTTAGGTCCTCATGCGTTTTCATTTCCTCCTCTTCATTTTCACTTTCACCAACATGAGCCGCTTTATATTTTAAAACTTGTGCCAATTTTATATTATATTTTATAAAATCTTCAAAACGTTCTTTCTCCTTTTTCGAGTTTTTAGTGTTGATTAGGGCAAAGCATAACGCTTCTTTTTTTCTTGCTCTGCCCAATGACTGCACAAAAGATGGATACGTTTCTATTTGGTCAAATCGAAATACAAGATTACACTTTGGCATATCTAAACCTTCTTCAACAACTTGTGTTGCCACCAATAAATTTATACTTCCTTCAGTAAATCGCTCTAAAATTTCTTCTTGTCTTTTTGCTGAAAAACGAGACAGCTCCACGTCTCCAATTATTGTAGACTGACCTAACATTACTTCCGGTTTGATAAAATTTAGTTCATCTTTGGCTGCTTCTACTAAATACCAGCGTAGTACTTGCGCAGTAATACGTTTCTGACAAAAGATAATACCACAAAGCTTGTCTTCAATAGTATTGCTTATTGGCTTCCTGTCAGCTAAGGTATTACAAAGTACTTTAACTTTATCTGAGATGCAATGTCGTACTTTGTACATTTCACTATCTAATTTTAATTTTTTAGTGTTTTCATTCATGATAGCTTGTTTGACAAGTCGATTCATCAAATCGTCCAGATTTTTTATGAATTGAAACAAAGTAGTTTTGATGCATTCAAGTAACATCAAAATACTGGGCTCCACTTCTTGAATAGGTTCATTTTCGAGGTTAATATTTTGAGAAAAATTTGGCTGGTTCTGCAGTTTTAGGATCCATTGAACCAAGTATGTAATTTTAAGAGTTGCTGCTAATTTACAGCAGTATGGACCTAAAAAATTACACCATATTCTGGATAAAACGTTATTTTAATATTTCACAACTGTTAAAATTTAACTTTTGCACTTTACCTAATTCCTCGTAAGTCTCAAGTAAGTCGTTTAAAAATTTGACAAGCTTTATAGGTACTCCTTTCTTTTTCCCGCAAATCTGTTCCTCTGACGTTAAAGATGGATGACTGACTCTTTCAATGACAGAAATTTCTTCTTGTCTTCCAAAATGTTTAGGTAACTTTTTAAGCATTTCCACAAGCTTTGTGATATCATTACACACTGAATCTGTACGTTTGTGCGTAGTAATGTAATGAAGATAATTACAGGCTAGTACCTTACTAGTTGAATTTCTAGTAAAAAATATTAGAATGTTAATATGAAATGTTATTCTGTCCATTAATTTAACGTAAATTCTCAATCGATAAATCAAAGTAAACTTACTTTAGATCTTCTTCGTAATTTTGAGATGTGTATGCTCGACAGCATAACCGAATTTCAGTTTCTTTTATGTCGTTTTCGATATCGGAAACATTAGAATGGCCATCATTGATTATGGTTGCAGTAAGTCCAAGAATTTTTGGAACTCCTTTTGTTACAATTTCGGAATGCGAAAATAATCCACTATCCTTTTGATAATCTACATATAATTTCATTAGCTGAGCCATAACGTCGTCTCCTTGTGCGTGATGGCACTCGTCCAAAATCAATAGGGCAATTTGATTCCATTTCATAAATTTGCTTGATATAGCATCTAAAATTATTTGAGTCGTGGCGACGATAATCTGTACAAAATGTGCATTTTTTATGAATAAAATTTAAAAGAATTTTGAATTTTTTTTTAGCACTGTCACTTACGTGACACTCCGCTAGATTACTATCCCATTGTTCTTTTTCCCATGCTGCAAAATTAAGATCGCCAGTAAGTTTTTTAACAACTTTGTCATCTTGTAAAGTTGTAATTGAAAGGTTTTTGGAGAAGTATTTAGCTTGTTGGTGAACTAATGGACGAGTAGTTGCAAGGAATATTATTTTCTGTTGGTTTCTGTAAATCGAACATACATGTAACAAAGACTAGCTGAACATTTAAGGTATTTGTATTTGATTAAAATTGTTAAAAGTCTTCGAACTTACTTAATTGCATCTAGTAACATGTGTCTTGTAAGTTGTAAAGCTATGTACGTTTTTCCCGAACCAGTTGGCAAGCAGATTATAATATTTTCGTTTTTAGCACGTTCCAATAACTCGACCTATCGAAACAAGCATAATGTCAATAGAATAATTTTGTGCACTTAATTTATATATTTTAGGTTTATAAATTAATTTCGACTGACTTGATATGACCTGCCTTGAACTTCCGTCAACTTGTAGGAATTTTCTTTCTCTATATTGCAAACAATCATCAGAAGGTAAAAAAGTTTAAAGGGTAAACTACAATATGTTAACAACCAATAATTTTATAAAAATATTAACCAGTTTTATTCGTTAGTTCCTCCTTTTCAAAATTGTCTCCATCTTCGGACAAGCAGTCTTCTGTATCACTTGAATCATTTGGCTTAACTAGTGATCTGGTCAGCAGCAAACTGGCAGAAAGTGAATTCATCTCCATTTTATTATCACTGGTTTTCACAATAACATATTAAAACTATTATTTTGATTATCAAACATAAAGTATTTGTTTGGATATACGACAACTAGTGATTTATAAATTAGTCGAGGCATATACTTATTTATTTATAACAACTTAAATTTAAAGTTGAGACACATTGATTCACAGTTATTTTAAAAACCACTTTCACTTCATAAGACTAGCACAAAATATTGCAAACACATGTTTGAGTGCTGCGCACTGAATGTGTTGTGGGGAAAAACGTAGAGTTTCGTTTTTCTTTACTGTTATATGAAAGTCCAGTTGTCACATGAGAACGTGAAACAGCATCCGATTTATATTACAAACATATGATTTTATAGGGATATCTCCGAGTATCAAAGTTATTCTCTGGTAGAAAATATACATGTAGCATCGCAAAGAGGAAAGCAACAAAGGTAAAGTTGTTTGGAATTGTGTAGTGAACACCAGCCAACCAATGATGCTGAGACCATGCTAAATTTTTCATGAAGAAAATAAAAAAGTGAAAAGACCAAAAGGAAAAAATATAATGTTTTACATGTTTTCAGGTGATACATAATGCTTATCTATTTAAACTGCTACAGTTGTATTAGTTAAACGAATGACTTAAAATTTTAAGTACTTTATAAATAGAGTTAAATAAATGCACGTGGAAAACAAATTCTAAGAAAGATTTATAAAGATGATAAGGTGAACTATTTTTTAAATACGTAACTAAGTTTTAAATACAAACATCATTGGCTTCCGGGAGTCAAAATTCAGTAAATTTAACACCGGAAGAGTGATATATCCAAATGTAAACAAATCGGAAGTATATATGGAACTTATTTCTATACCTGTATGAATCGGATCACCGGAAGGCATGATTTTTTATTAAGACATTTCATACTTATTCACAAGTTTAGGAAAATTGGTTCCAATTGGTCTTCTATCGTGAATCGAAAAGGAGCTTGCACTTGTAAAATTTGCAAACATTTTCATTTTAAGTTATTACTCACTTAAGATAAATGTAATACTACGTACTGCATAAAATTGGTTTTAAACTTTACTGTTTACTGCTATTGATATAGAGAAATTATAATGAAAAAATGAGTAGATGAATAAATATTCGGAGTGAAAATAATGATTTCAGTTTCTAAAATAGTCGTTCTAATAAATTTTCAGTTGGAAGATTTTTCCTCCATAATTTTTGCATTTTAACTTCAATTTTAAATAACGAAGGGAATACCGACGGGAAGGAAATTTGTGATTGTTCTACGAATATCTGTTGCATAGGCATATGTATGTAGAAGAAATATTTTTGGTATTTGAAGTAAATCGCGCCAGTGAACTTTTTTAAATTCGCAAGTGGGATATGAAACTTCATAAAAAATTTCAATCGTCGACTTGTATTAAAATAATTTTGTTAAAGAATTTAATAAAATATATTGATTTTGTAGTTTTAGTCAGTTCCAGATGGAAAGATCGTAGAAGCCAAACACTTGAAGTTGAACACTGGAAAGTGGTATATCCAAAAACAAACAAAGCGTATAAGTAGCTTTGGAACTACTTTGACAACCATTAGATTCAGGAATCAGAGTCTTGGAAGACATGATTTTTTAATGTAACATTCTATCATAACTCATAAGTTTAGAAGAGCTTGTTTCGACCGATCGTTTTTTGGAAAGAATATTTTTAAAAATGTAAAGATAAGTAACAAGGAGTTGGACAAGTCACCAATTCGCAAAGGAAACAACCCATTCGTGGAAAGTCATAAGTTTGAAGCAGTACAAGTTTATTGTCCTATACACTTAAAACCTGCACCTGTACCCATGGCTGGAGCAGACTACTTCAGGTTCACTTCTCAACGGTTTTCCAAAATCCCATCCAGACACTGTCTAAGGCTTGTATTTTATGCTGTTAAAATTGGACGCTAGTCTAGCTTATCATTATTTTGGTGTTAACATTATAAGCGTAATGCTACGATTCTTAAAACGGAATAAATTTTAAACTAATTTTTGGTATAAGTTTTTTAACATAGAATGATGAAACTGTACTTAGATATTTTTGAAGTTCCTATATTTTTTAGAACACTTTAGCAGTTTAATTATAATGATCATATCAATATTAATAACCAAAACACAATGAACAATGGCTAATAAACACTTAATAGCTTTGTTATCATTTAAAGTACTTAGGAGTGATTGGAACATTTTACACCTTACTTCCCTCAAGCAAAGCGTAAATAAACGTAGTCTTAAACGAATTCTCGGCCATCTACAGTAAAAGAAGCTCAATATAATATAAATTAAGAAAAATGTAATCCAAGCAAAATAATAAAGTAAAAACTGAACTTATTCTGTGGTTTTTTTCGATATGCGGATTTCTTTATTTTTCATTATTCTGTTTACCATGGTAAGTAAAAAAAAACGTTAAATATGCATAGTAGTATTGCATACTTCTGTTCTGCGTATCTTAAAATTCATGACATAACTTTCCAGTTACAAATTATGGTCATTGAGGCATTTAAAAACTTAAGACGAACAACGGAAGATCCAAACTGTGATGACCAATGCAAACGCGATGGACAATTGGCAGTTGGAAAAGAAATAAAAGATAAAAAACGCAAGGGCTGACGATAAAGATCGAAGGAGTTTGTCCTTACGAAAGCGGTTTAATTGGGCCTTTTAACTAAAGTATTTTAGAATAATATCAATAATACGCACAAAGATAAAATAATTTTGTGTAAATTTAACAATCCGAGTAAATCTAGAATGGAGAACAATAAACATTGACTTAATAATGAATATTTTCGAATTGAAAAGCAAATCTTTGGTCTTTTGGTATAGTAACGCACTTATTCTGTGGTGTAGTTCTGCTTAATTGATATTTTTAACATAAACAATAAAAAATTGTTCGAAACATTTCTATTGAATTCTTATCTCGAAAGTCTTATGACGTTAAACAGTGAAAAGTTTATTGAAATCATGCACAAAAATTAAAATCACAACGTTACATAAATATCCGATGTGTCTTAGCAAAATATTACAATGAAACCAGTATCGCCCGGACCCTGTTATTGCTCTGTTAAAAACAAAATTCACTAATTGCTTTATAGTACATCCCAGTACTAAAAAAGTTATTGCTTGACATGCCATCTAAGTTAGGATCGACACGTTAATGTCTTTTAAATTCAATCGTTTTCTAACAATAAATTTGCAACGAACACAGATAGTAAGTCAAGCTAATAAAGTAATCTATCAAAAAATTCTTCTAAACAGCGAAAAAACTCAGTTTGCATGACGTTTTATGTTTAATGCATTTTCCTCATTGAATTCATACATACCCTACAACATTTCCCATTATAGAATAAAGTTATTAAAGCAAATGAATTCACACCTGATAACAATTTGACACAAGACTAACGAGTACTCTAACATAGGATAATATTTCAAGTGCTTAAATTGCTTCATATATCAGTTTGAAAGTTGAAAAAGGCTATTATTTAACACGAACATATGTAAATTATGTACATTGCCATCGTGTGGTGAGGAGGCGTGAATCAAGCAGCTCCTACTTTTAATTTTTTAACTTCAAATTCTGTTAACATAAAAATTCGAAATTTTTATCGAACTGTAGCAGAAAACCTGGTGAATCAAACAAACCAAAATGGCTGCAGCTACGTATTTAGTCAGAATGATGAGATATCGAGACTATATGAAATCAAAGCGTTGTTTTTGTAATCCTCAAATGATGATATTTTAAATAAAACATGACATAAGTACCAAACGTTTTGTGCAACTTTAAAGGACAAAAATAATTAAGCATTAAGGTTATTTTGCTTTGAAAATAGAGACAATTGGTATGTTTTATAAGGCTTATTTTTTGCAATCTACGAAACCAAATTATTTATGTAGCATGCAATGTAATTAGACATTCGTACACAAATTTATCGAAGAAAAGCACATGAAGAAGAAGCGGCGTGCAAAGTGAAAGTTCGTATAAACCAAAATTCATTCCTTGACAAAATCAATCTTAGACAAGACTTTATTGTATGGCCAAATAAATATGAAAATGAATTAAAAAACGTGTTGTGCGGAGGAAGAATATTTATAAATCGTTTTACACTGCCCTATATTATCGTTATATAATTGGTTAAAATGCTGGACTCGGCGAATATCTTTTTTAAAGTAAAAAATCTCTTTATAAGAATACATTAATGAAAATCGTTAAATTAATAGAATCGACGCTTCATATTAAATTTTCCACTTGACTTGATCTATATAAAACGTGAGTTGCATGAAGCTAGTAACTAGATTTATCATTCAACAACGTTTACCCCTAACAGTAAAAGTAGATCGATAGGAGATAGGATGCACTAAATACTGAATGCCAGCCCTCTGCAGGTCAGTGTGAAGGCCGGAGTACCATCAGCCAACACGTATTTCTTTGTGACAGACGACTTAAGTATGAAGCATCAGTTAAATACACTGGGATGATAGTATTACTAGCAGAAGCAACAAATATAGTAAAATAATAGATGTGTGTGAAGCAATAGTATGAGCTCATATTTTGTTGATAATATTGCACCCTGTGGATTCTCAAGGGAAATTCAGCTCTCACGGGGTAAAATGCTGTTTTATCCAGCAAAATGGAAAGTAAGTTACCCGTCAATTCCATATATTAATGACATGCATGAATTGTGGAGCAGGGCTTGTGACACGTTGTGGATATATACGTGTGTATTAAAATGCATGTCTTTTGGTTGTAAGTACACGAACAAGAGTACACCGGCATTAACAATAACAAACATCAGTACTATGTCTTGTATTAAATTATCATTAAACATATTAGTTTTCATATACTGGTAGATCTGTAATATTATCGTGGAGAGCCCTATCCAAAAAAATAACGACAAGCACATACTATAGATTTTGGGATTTTCATATCAGAGTTTATCAGTAGTTCAGTTAAATCGGATATCATAAATTTGAACACCCGTGAAATAATATAATCTGTATTAGCTGCCTTTCTTAAACGGAAATATTATTACTTTAATGAAGTAATTAGTAGGGAGAAATTTGTGCAAGTGATCGGTTTGCTTATATTTTCCTAATCGTAAGGTATTACCGTTCTAACTACCAATTAAGTGCTTTTTGATTTAATAGAAGTTTAATTTTCGAAGTTTAAAATCAATTATTTTTTCCCTGGAGTTTAAATTTTGATTACTGGAAGTGTACGCTGAAGCCCCATCAAACAAATGGAATAACGTCTAAACAATCAACTAAAACAGATCGAGTATTCAACTGTCCGTGTCACGTCAAAAAGGTAGGAGTCATGAGACTTAATAATAATTAAATTAAATGGGTTAATTTTGAAAAAAATGCATGGAAGAAAAACTTTTTTCTGAGTTAAAAAACCTAGTTAACGTTTTAAATAAACCGTATTTTAGATGTAAAAAACTTTAAAAACAATCATCCGGCTTTAAAATCAAATTCATCTCATAAAAAGAAACAATTAACCATAAAGATTATTTTCTTTAATAAGCATAGTGAAGCTTTAATTTTTTAATACGATAAGGTAGCCACAAAAATAATAGTTATTTATTTCAGACGATAATTAAGTGTTAGTGCAAAGTTCTTACTAACTGCTTAAATGGATATCTAATAAGGAATCTTTATTTAAATAGCTGCTAGTTAAATTCCTTTTGCAGTTGACCTTGCTTTGGTCGTGTGCAAATGACTCATCTTGTGAACAAAGAAGTAGGGCACGTGTGTTTTCTTTCCCTTTTAACAGATATATTGATATTTATACTGTAATATAAAGTACTACTATCTTAATATAAAATGATATCTTGTAATGGACATTCAAAATATTACTAGCTTTCTTTACAGACTTGGTTATATACAATAACAAAAATTATTATAAGTAAAAACTTTTCTTGCTGCATCGTTACGACCGTTTGTTTCTGCTTTGTAGCGTGTTATGAATTAGGTACAGT
>JAQIWN010001204.1:0-22373 GCA_034699025.1 Entomobrya cf. arborea Gr-Col-00668
AGAAAAGTATTGATTTCGATTGCTATAAAATTTTAGCTAAAGTTTATGAACGATTTTATTTCATAGGGAAAAAATTAAGCTTAAAGTAAACTTTGAGTTTGCACTTCGTTTGTATCAAGAGCAACGAATGATCAATAGAACTGTCACTACTTATTGTTCGCCTTGCATCATTCCAGCATTTGTATTCGGAGGAGGAATATTATTGCTCGCACTTTGGAGCCATATTATAAAACACTTTCAATCACCAAATCCCTTTTGGTGTAATTGTTTAGCTGGTGCATTCCTAATTACATCAGCATATCAGTTTATCATTGACTATGGTGGACGATTACGAGAAACTTCGAATGAAGTAATAAACCTTTTATGGATACAATACGTGGATGTGAAAGTTAGCAGGAAGAAAAGAAAATTAAGGTTGTTAGCTGTCATGGAAATGCGAGTGTATTTAGGTAGAATGATGTATTTTAAATCTGTAACATTTCTTATATTTTTGAAGTTTATTATGGATGAAGTCATAAGTATACTTTTAGCTATGCGATAATCCATATAAATAAAAGTTACCTTGATGCATGGTTTTTATTCAGAACTACCGAAATCGTATGAATGAAATTAAATTGATTTTAAAATGAAATAAACTAGTCTGTAGATTGCCACATGAAACGACACGATACCTTGCTTTAAAATTCAAAACAATTTTCAGCTTTAATACCTACAATTATACCATCAATGATATCTCGTCCATGCCTATATTTGGTTCAATGGTTTGATTTTATTCATCAGATAATGGTTTGCCATTCCTAAATAGGTGTTCCGTAATATTGTTAGATTATCACGTCCCATCATACCGCGAGGCTTGTTTGAGTAAATATTGAGTATCAAAAATGCTTGTGCTCTTTTTTCTGTATTTTGTAAAACCAGACATATATTTCTACGACATATTTATCAAATAAAGTTATGGTTTGATTGTAAAATGAGTTTTGCCTTCAAAGAATCCCGGAGAATTTTATCGCCGAATTAAAATTTGATAACACGCACATTTGTGGTAGTAGACACTGATAAAATGGCACAACCAAACTTGCTTTGCCACATATGTATATCAGTGAAACTTAAATATGTCACATACCGAATATGGTAAACCAGTATTACTTTGCAAAAGAGCTAACAAGGACCATAATGGGACGCGTTATTGCTATGACAAATCTAAATGGATTTCATTTTTAAATATGCCAATCAAAATCTGACTCAAAGCACTCAGCTTTGCAGTAGTTAGTCATTTTCAGTAAAACTTACACAAGCTTGGTTACGACGTTGATCTACTTTTTACACATCGAAAATTCCACTCGTAAAACATGAATATTACATCTCGGTCGTTAAATTATTTTAGGGAATACTGTTATAGCATTAACTTTACGAAATCAGTTATAAAAGGCTTGGAAACGATATTATATACTGATAGATCTATGAGTTTATCAGAAATCTTTCATCGAAGTCAAAAGCTTATTGCTTTGAAGTATATTCGTAGTTTTTGCGTCATGTACTTTGCTGAACTGCTTAGTATTTAAATTAATAATGTGGAAAGTAGAAATAATCTTGATAAATATGCATATCACTTAAACAACAAGCTTGAGTCCGCCTGTCATATTAAATAAATCCCCATTTTTAACCGAGTCAGTTTGATTCGGATGCCATGATTGAACGACAAAACTACATAAGTATCCTCAACATTTTGGCTGAAAATATAAAAAACCTATATTTCTAGTGAAAAGGACAGTGCAGAATTATAATCCATACTCATATTAATACGTAGGGTATTTCACGTCAATCCGACCATTTAAAAATTGCAATATCTTGTTAGGATGTTGATGGATAAGCAAGATCTTTACACGATAAGATAGCCAAGAATCTAACTTAAAAATACATGTAAGCAGATCTATGTAAATGCTTCTATTAGGTTGCTACAGCCCCAAAACCAAAAAAGGTGGTGGAAACCAATTTAAAAAAGTTGTCGAAAATGAAGTTAATTTACTTTCAAGCTTCGACTGTCACCAATGTTAAGATACAAGCCTTGACTTTTCTTGTTGCAAAAACTCCCCGTTTCGTGGGGATTAAAAAATGGTGTTCACAAGTCACCAACGCAGGATCTGATTTCGAAGACATCGAAATTAATGGACGACCTCAAAATCTCCAAAACTACCGGAAATTCCAGAAAATAATCACGATTTAGTAGATTGAAATTATAGGTGGCGCCAGCTCAATTCCAGCAAAAATTAAGGCAATTGTGGGTGATGTTTTGCATATAACATAAGAACAAATCGGGTCTTATTTTATGAGTTGTCGACGAAATTCCAAAATTTAGACATGTCAAGAAAAAAAAAGCGCAAAATCAGATTTTGATGAAAATCGACCCCCCTGCCGTTGATAAGTTATTTGCTGTATATACCCAATGGTTATCACAAATGAAACGCCCATTCAATACAACATATTTAAGACCATGAGCAAAAAAAGGTACGGCTAAATAGCGAAGTACTGCTCGTTTGAAATTAAAACGGAAAAAATCTTCCTCGAAATCAGATTTTCGGCAAAAATGGATTTTGATGAATAACGCCCACATAAAAGAAGCTACAGAAAAATCCTTTGGCATATTTTTAAGCTAGGATTCTAGCTATCTTACCATGCCAACATTTGATTTATTTATCAATATCCTACTGAGATATTCCATTTTATAAATGGTCGGACTAACGTGAAATAACCTACGTATACTAAAAAGATAGTACAGTGGTACCCTTGCCTTGTTGCATCGAGGATCATACTTGTCTTTTTTTAAACTGTAAAGCTTACACCATGCTTTTCACACATAACCTAATTTGTCTTCTTCGTCATCATTTGAAATATCTCCATTTCCTTGGAAGTTATCCATTTAGCCTTGATTCCCATTCATACAAATTATCGTTTTCGAGCCATCGTGAACTAAAACGAGAATTCTCAAAGCATTTCTTGTTGCTGGGTATTTCAATCATCATGGCTTATCAGATACTTGTGTATCAAAATGATTTTCCTATTGAGGGATTCCAAAATTTTACGGAATGAAAAGTGACCCTCAATTTAAAAATTCAAATCTAATACCATAATTTTGTTAAGCACTTCAAACTGTATAACACTGCAAAATTTTAGGTAATAAACTTTTTTACTTTGGCCGTTATGTCAAAAAATCTAAAATTCAAAGGGCACCACTTTATTTCAAAACGGTTCATCCGATTTCCACGAAAATTTGCACAGATACTCTTCCAACAATCCTCCTGATGGTCCCCGAGTCGAAAGTTTGAATTCCGAATTTACAAAGAAGTTAGAGGAGCAGAAAATGTTGACAATATTGGTGATTTTTAGAAGTAAAATTTCACTTCATTTCTGCTCCTCTAACTTCTTTGTAAATTCGAAATTCAAACTTTCGACTCGGAGACCACGAGAAGGCTTGTTGGAAGAGTATCTGTGCAAATTTTCGTGGAAATCGGATGAACCGTTTTGAAATAAAGTGGTGCCCTTTGAATTTTAGATTTTTTGACATAATGGCCAAAGTAAAAAAGTTTATGACCTAAAATTTTGCAGTGTTATACAGTTTGAAGTGCTTAACAAAATTATGGTATTAGATTTGAATTTTTAAATTAAAGGTCACCTTTCATTCCGTAAAATTTTGGAATCCCTCCATGGCAAAGCGTCTATTTCTAAGGTTTCGCTTAGTAAATGATAGAAATAAATAGCAAATACAACCGAAACATTTATTAAAGCCGCATAACTTTAAACTTCTTTTTCTTTATGGTTCACCTGTCACTTTTGTTGAACATGGAGAACATAAATATGGGGATTTTTTCCTCTTTAACTTTATGCTTTTCGAATTGTTTGATTATATAGCGATTCATTCAAAAAAGCATTATTGTAATGCTGTGAGTTGCTATCAAAACGTTAAAAAAATGGCTTAACGGCATTTTGAAACTAATAAATTAACAAAATTAAACTCAAATTCAGCGTCACTTTTCATACACGTAATGCTATTGGAGAATAATGATTACATGAACAAAGATGCTTGTCTCTGAAAACAAATTAATATAAATATTTATTTTGGTGTTTTACAAAATAAAAAACCAGCTAGCAACCATATTTTAAGTACTCCTAAAGTTAAATAAAGCCTTCATCTATTTAATAAGGTATGTGACTCATATTTATGTTTTTTTCTGACTGGATACAACTTCCGTTGATTGAAAATTTATAAGCTTCGTTATAAATTGTTTAAAGTACATTTCAAAGCAAATAGGCCAGGTAAACTTTTTTTCTTTGAAATTATAAGTAAACATGAAAGAGAAATGAGTCTAAATTAAGTTTTAAGACTATAGTAGCCAAAAAGTGATGTTCCTTTGTAAATTACGTAAAGTAATGATACTTATCGTTAATGTAAACAGCTGTGAATACTCTTTAGGCAGAAAATGGTAAAATGCACATGCATTTTTGTACGATAGGAGTAAGTTGGTTTACAATCGTGAAAAAGCGAAGAAAAACTCTATCTTTCAATATTAGTAGTAAAATTTGTTTTGGAAAGTGATGCAATTAAGTTTTCTCAGCACTGTTTAATATTCAACGATAGCGAAAAAGAATATAAAAAGGTAAAACAAGACGTGTTTGAAATTTTAAAAGAGTTATATTTATATATCATTGCTGAAAGAAGAATTTGCTGCCACTATTAACATTAACTTATAATTTCAGAGTTAGTAATACGTTTAAAAATTATTGCTTACAAACATGTTTGTCAACCGATGAACACACTTGAGTGAAAATTTCAATAAGTAAATCAGAAACGTACAACTCTTCCATACAGAGCAGCAGTATTTATTTATGGAAAATTTTCATAAATTTAAGAATAATTCATTTAGGGATGCATTTGAGTACAACAAGTTCATTGAAAAATCTTTGGAGTATATTGTTAGTATAACCAAAATATTTAGCTAAACAGATAGTTATTTATGTTGACTTTACAAATTTAAGTACAAATAGTAGCATATGTTAAAACGTGTTGAGAGAAATAGTGTTATGGTATGTTAATCAAATATTATGTATTGATACGTTTACTACAGTTTTAATAAACATCAAAATCTAAGTCGATCTGGTCGCCTACTTTTGTTTGTGAATCGCTTGTAATTCCATTGTCTACAGGGGCATTTAGCTTAAGTATTAGAGTACCAATTCGTTGAGAAATTTTAATTCTGTTTTTTACCAAGTGTTTGGAAAAATTAAAAACCAGTTGCACTAAATTTGTGTCTGCAATAATAAATACCGGTAAGGAAATAAGGAGACCAACGCCATGTATATGGGTTAGAACAGTTATTGTTGTTTTGCTTACAGAGTTATTGGACGTAGCAGTCGGCTTATATGTCTTCAGTATATGTTTGCTCGCGTGTATATTGACTTTTAAAAGAACTGAATAGTCAAAGTGCTTATTCCACCATTCAATAATGCCAGAATCAAAAAGGTATCCCACGCGAAATACTACCTTTGGTGGAAAGTGCCCAACAAATTTGTACCCCCAAAATCGCTCTAGTATTTTATCTTTGCCGAGAAAAGCCAGTTTATTCATTATTTTGAAAACTGTATGCATAAGCATAGCTGATGGCTTGGACAGTATAATCGCAGACTTATTGCACTCGTTCATATGAATATTAATAATGGTCGTAATATTTTCAAAATTTTGTTGTCCTAAGTCACGCAACATAGCAGAACTGTTGACGAGCTTCCACATTTCCTCGGATATATCATTTTTCAAAAAGTTTAAACACCATTCTAGTATTCTTGTAGGCCGCATTGACGTCACTAATCTAAATCACAGTTCAGAAACAAATGGAAGCGTTTCGTGAGTCGGGACAGAGCCGTGTTTCTTCATGACCTTACCAAGTAACCTAGAATTATAAACCCTCGCATCAACAAAATACTTTAATTCAAATCTTCATGAGTAGATTGTAAAATTGTTGTGATTCATAGATTTCAAAGTATCGAAGGGGGTTAAAGGTGGTTCTGCTGTTGGTCTGGTAATATTGTCGCCTTTGTAAAGTGTACTCAAATACATCCATGTAACTGGAACACAAAAACGCACAAGAAGAACTAGTTTTTTGAAGATTTTACACATGTGCTAAATAGATTGCTAGATTGGTCTAGAATTGAGCTGAAGAAAACAAACGTTAGATCAAATAAACTTTGATTTCCTGTTCCGTAATGTGAATTTGTTGACAATTTTAGAATCCAAGAAACTAAAACGCATGTTGCCAGTATTGATGTCCAGGTGGAAATGTCAAAAGCTGAAACTAGTTCTGTTAACTGAGTAGCCCAATAAACCCTCTGCTTGTGAGTATAAGTCGAGGCTCTTGATGCAGACTTGGGTTAATATAATAAGATTTCCATATCTTGGACGAAATGTGGGATGAGAGTTTATAAGTGTTGTTGGGCTGCAGCCACCAATTATTAAATTTCTCCATTGGTCGACGTATGCATCGCTTTGAGAAGAAAATGTTACATTTGCAGACATGGGTACCAAGTATGGGATCAAATGCTCATCTGCTAACGTGTATAAACTAGCCATATCATATTCAATAGGATACCGTTTAATAGCATTTAAAACTGCTTGTTTGTTAAGTAAGTTTTTATTTAATGTTGATTCATTATGGAGTAAAACTTGAATCGAGTGGGGATCTGGATTTAGCTGCCGGCTTTCTTGAAGAATAATTTCAAGTTCATTTCTGGAAATTGGAACACGTTTAGAATTCAAAGGAACTGTTTTCAATGAGTCACATGGGTCACAGTATGGGCTAAACGTTTTCAGCGAAAAGGTTGAATATTCACCTATAAATACATTAGCTGACAGTCTTACCATTTCAGGATCCATGAAAAGACCAGCAAGCCATTTTTTTACTTCGTTTTTATGACCACAAATTGAGTCTTAAGTTGAGTTGCAAATGAGTAATGAAATCATTGGAACTGTATTAAAGTAGTTCAATTTCCATAATTGAGATTTGTATGTCATACGATAGTTTGCCAAAATAGGACTTGTCAAAATACTTTCCCAATACCGATTTTTCCAGTAAAGCTGGGGCGAATCTTTTTCGGTTGGTGGATGAACGTAGATATTAGCTTCACAAATTTTGTTTTTACTTTTGAGTTGAAACGATTCTGTTTCAGTTTGAGCCACGTAGCTATTAGCTACATGAGTTGGTGGTAGGTGTGCTTTGTAAGATATGCTATAGTAACAAGTAGAGAAATTTCGTAGTTTTAATGCTGGGTAGACGGAGCCAAGTTCATAAGGAAACATGTTGTATGTTTCATAGTGTTATAAAAAGCGAATGAGCAGCAGAGGCAAGTTTACTATTCGAAAATCAAAATCTCAGCCTCTGAAATTCATGACGCGTACATTGCAACCAGTAAATGAATTAACCAACTGAATGTCCTGGATAAAATCTTTTAATGACGCATCGAGAATAGCAGAAGCATAATACGTTGGAGTTTTAGCCATAAACAGTAGTAAAATGATGCAGTCATACATAAATACTTTAAGTTTGAGACCCATCATGATTTGTTCTTTTGCCATTGAATTTCAAACAGATCCAGGGAAAATAGGTATAAAAGTAGTATTTCTATACTGGTGGTAACTTTTCTATCGAAAATAAACATGTAATTAACTTTTTATGCAAATCATGCCAAACTTTTAAATCGAAAGCAGATTTTGGACTAATAAATACATATATAATGTATATAAGTTATGTTTTGATTTCGATGTTTTTCGAAGTTTTGAACGAGTCTGATATAGGAACCTTTTGTAATCAGTGATAGTTAAACTCACTGTCATTTAACTAGTTCACTCCATACCGATTTTTAGGTGACTTACAGATCTTACTTGGTATTTTACACTTTCGTCACGTGCAAAAACCACTGAAATCTGGTCTTCGGTTGGTTATAAAAGCTTTTTATTTCCGAATAATAATTAAAAAACTCAGGTTACGATATTATTTAGGTACTTACAAGGTAACTCATTGAACCACGAGCCATGATACTAAATAAAAAAAATTACTAATATTAGAAATTGCAATTCGAAAAAAAAACACGTTTGAATTGAATATGCTTGTGCTAAGGTGCTGGAATTGCCAAACGCAAATTCGACTAATGCAGACAAACTCAACACTTGTCCTTTTATGATCTTAGGAATATAATAACTTTCCACTTTGGATGCATATTCAAGAAAACGGAAATCGCTCTTTAGCATCTCACAAGAATTGAAACTGTGTTATTAATATACTTTTTTAAATTGAATTTTGGGAGTAGGGTTTCATTTAACTTACCATATTAGTTTTTCCTCATTTTGTATGCTTTCATAAATTAAATTTACGGTAGACTATAGTTACTTTAATTGTATTTTATGTAAAATTCCAACTCGCATTTTTTAATACCTTAAGGATATCGATAGAATAAGATATTGCCTACTTGAAACAAAACAAGATGTAACCAATTTTTTTAATTAGTTAAAGCTAAAGGCTTTTTTCAATTTTCTAAATGTATTTAAATCATCGTTTTATCAATTTACTATTTGCCACAAACTCCGAACAAAGTCTTAACTAGAGTGACTAAGTTTCCAAAATTTGTTTTATGAATGTACTTTTTCAGGAAACGATTTGCCTTAAACTATGTATTCGTCGGCAAAAAGGTGGTCATCATTTATAAAAGCCTTACAAAGCTTGTTTATACATTTGTGTAGAATAACTTCTACTTACTATTTGTAGAATAAATACGTTTTTAAAATTTAAAGCTGGGCATTTGCTCTCAATGGCTTTTTGTGTGTGTGTTTCCTTCTGTTGTGAAGCAAAGCTGTAGTACGGTGGTAAACAAACATTAGAATAGTAATAGACGCGTCGACTGTCTGTTCAGTCGAACGTTATTTTAAATCGTTTTTTTAATGTTGGGTTGGGTGGCGTGGTAAAATAGCAATAGTGGCATTATACATAAACTTCCAGTATGCGAGTTAAAGGCTGAAACTAGGAACGTTAACATAAGGACGCTGATTTCGAATCCGAGGTCAGTTTAAACATTTCAAGTACTACGTCATCGGAAAAGCGTGGGAAATTTTAGTTCTTCGAATTTGAATTTGAATGTAAAACTCAATTCATGGGGGTAACTGATGACACAGATTACGAGTTTAAAGTCAGTTTTTAAATTTGAGTTACTACGCAGTTGGAATAGCATAGGAAACCTTATTTTTTCGAATTTTAAGTGAAACTCAGTTTACAGGAGTAACTGATAACAAAGATTTAAAATCTGACGTCAGTTTTAAATTTGAGCGCCTTCCTCGTCAGCTAGTTAAGTCAAAAGAAAAATTCTTCATTTTAGTGTGTTATGGTATTTGTAACGACGCCATTAACTTTGCAAACCAAAATCTTTAATTTTTTCCCGAGCTAAATACGATACTGTCCAATTATTATATAAATTTAACAGTACAACTTCTAATAATATATAATTTTCCCTTTAAAGTATGGTACGCTATGGTTTGTTACCATTACATTTATGCATAAAGTTTTTACAAAAATGTCGATGAAATCGTTTGCACCAAGTTCACCTGCTTAGACTTTTTGCTACTGCTACTTATTTTACAAAAGTTGCACCTGTATGACTTTTCTATACTACATATTGAAAACAATAGTTTGCTATCATAAAAATTGTGAACAAGATTTGTATTTACAATACTTGCGATGAAAAGCTTTTTCCCCAGTTTAATACAAGTATAAATAAAACACAATGATAAACCAGGGGTGTTTACTACCACCGATCTTCATTTCTTCATTCTCATATCTTCATAAGGTTTCCCATGTATTTTGCCATTTACGCTTGTCGCTTGGCGATTTAAAAATTCGTAAATGGGAAAAATACATGGGATTTTGTAATGAAGAAATGAAGAATGAGGAATCGGTTTTAGTAATAAACGCCCCATATACTTTGTAATTTAACGGCATTTCTGTGTTGCCTTGACAAAAGTTTTAAAAGTAGGGTTTCTTGTAAGCATGCAATTTACATTTTCCTCTTTTAGCCCTGTCATGTGCATTAAAATTCCTTACTAAGTTAGGCAATACACTTAGCTATCTCTTTGGCGTACATTTTTGTAATTCGATTATTCATTAAAATTACCCGTAACAACATCGATATTAAATCTCTTAACACATAAAAATGAGTCCAGAAATTCTTAAACAATTTTCTTCACGTGTTTTGCCAGAAATTTACTTTGAAATGATTTAACAGTTTACTTACTCGAATTTTGGAAACCAAACTTAAAAGTATGCGACTTTCTAACACAAGAGTGAAATCTTGGGCAACCAAAAAGATCAATCACAAATATATTCAAGTTTTAAAATAAGAGCTGTCATTTGAAAAAGTTTTCTTTGAGTGCATGAAATTTTGAAGTAAGTAAGTATAATAAAAATTAAATAAGTTTGCATTTATTTAAATACAAAAAGAAAGAGAAATTTTAGAACAAAAATTATAAGAAAGGAGAATGCGTCAATTTGTCATTTGTGTGGATGCTCCATTAAAACTTTAGATTGAAAAAAATACTTAAGATGTGTGCATGAGAGTTTTTATGATGAGCGTATGAGCCTATCACTGTAGCGTATATTGGGCAAAGCCTAAAAATGCAGTTCCTGATTAAACATAACCATGACCCTCTAGCTTTAAAGCTTATAAAAGAAAATCCGCACACGTTTGGAATTTGTGTTGCAAAGTTTAAAATGAAAAGTTCGATAAAAAACAAAAATCAATACGGTTTAGAAATTAAGACAAATTTATTTTTTAGCTGTAATAATATTGGTTACATTTGAATTTGAAATATTACTGATAAATCAATTAAAACTTGACTAAGATTTATAAATTAAATTGAATACTTGTTGTGTTATAAAAAACACTTCAAGTTTTACATTTTTAACTGTTGACAGACCGTTGGCAATGAAAAATTCCACAGTATAGCTAGACTCACACAGATAAGATTTTTTTTTACAAAAAGTATGTACTTGGCATCATAACGAATGCAACTATTAGCACAAAAATGGAAAGATAAACAAAAGCAACCAATTTTTCACAACTCACTGCAGTTTGAAGTTCCTCAGGCATATTTACGTGTAGATCTGGCTCCGATATTGGGTTGGGGAACTTAATAGCAAGTTCATCGCTTTTGTTGACATTAGAGTTTGGCAACTCAAGCGCCTCCTCAAGAACTAAATTCATTGAAGAAGGTTCTGAATAGTCAACTGACTCTTCAAAATATGAATTTTCACATGAAGAATCTGAATATTGAATTGACCTTTCAAAAAATGGGTTGATAGCGTATAAATAGTTGGAGAAGTTTTCGAAAATCATTTCCGTGGAAATTGAGGTCGAATTAAGAGCAATTCCCACGTTTTGGTCGGTAACTTGTCCTTCCAAACAAATATTGTTGGGGGAATGGCTCTGTGTATTCTCTTCTGAATTAGGTGAATGCAATGAAAATGGATTTTCAGTTGAGTTCCCACTGTTTACAATTATTGGAACCATGATGGCTGATTTTTAAACTTTGATTAAAATCTCAATTTTTAATGCCAAAATCCGCAAAACCCGTAAACAATTTTTCTATATATTTCTCTTACTAAGTTGTCAAATCAGTATTTTAAGTAGTTTTGGATCAAGGTAAGTGAATCACAGGTAAAAAGATTAATTTTTTAATTTTGATAAAATAAGCACCCATTGAAAGCAACAGAACGAAAAAAGGCTTCAGTGGATTTTTACTCAAAGCATGCAGTATTTTTCCATTTGTATAAGAGGTTTAATTTTACCTTTTAAATTTGTGGATACCCAAACATCTAAAAATATGCTTGCACAAAAATGCATCATGCTTATCCATTTTTATGTCTTATATATCACATATCGTTATAAATAGGCATTTGCTTGACTCAAAAAGAAAGCCATGCATGCCTATGCATGTTTTTCTAGTCCAACTTTTTACAATGCAGAAAAGTGAAAAGATCGGCTGGTCTTGCGTTTATTGTTATGCACACTAATACTATGTATATGTTATTTTCTTGCAATACCTAAATACTTTCGAATATGATCGCAGGGATAATCGCGTAAACTCCTGACTCACTAATAATTTTTCAATCTGAGTGCACAAGCTTTGATGAGAGCAGACTGCATTTCATTTCATCGGTATTTGTCTTTATGGCATATTTAGTACATGTAAATATGCATTGGTACTGGTTATCATTTTGCCTTGTCCACTTCGTAATCAAAATACAAATTTTAAGTTCCCAAAATCATAAATAAGTAAATTAGCTTTTCATATTGCGTGACTCAGATGCTGTTTTTTTTCTATCTGGAACTGCGTCCGCACAACACTTTGCATGCAGCATGGAAATTTTTTAATATGACAGAGCTGGTGATGAAATTGGTATGCAAATGTATAGTGTGAAGAAAGGCTAAAAAATCATTTAGAATTTTCTAAGATTGTCTCATTCGTCATTCCTAATAATACACGTGCTCACGTATTTTTGAGTTGCAGGAAATGATTGTACTGGCTGAAAACCCATCTAGCTTTTTAAATTTAATTTTTTTCCTGAAAAGTTGATGCATTTATTTTATAATTATGAAGACAGTTCATAAGAGAATTTATCATCTGGTCACAAATCTAAACATTGTGCCATTTTAGCACTTTACTTACTATTTACAACAAATACATGCGTTTTCTCATGATAATTAAAATTTTAATTTAATATAGGATTCTGCCTAAGATGCTAGAACTTTTAATTTAGTAACATAAGTTAAATTGAGCAGTGAAAAAATAGAACTTAAATAAGTATGCTCTCTTTACTAAATTCGAATTGATGTTTTCATTGAAATAATTACCTTAAATTGAGAAATACTTCTTTAGCTTCAAAAGATGTTGTAGCTTCAATGTTTAAACGCATAAACGTTTGATGTCGACTATTTTGATAATCCACCATTCCGCGTTAAATATATTACGCTCATCATCATAATTTCAAATTCATTTCACAAAAAGCATTCATTTATAGTCGTTAATTGAAAACAATTTCAGAAAAGTACAATATTCGTATTCGACCCTAAGTATCAAATCTGCTTTAATATTACTTAAATTATGCAACGTTGAAAATTCGTGTAAAACTGCGTTTTAAAATTATAAGCTAGTTCAAATTCTAAAACAAATTTGAAACAATAACAATAATAAACAGTAATAATAAAATCAAACTGCTATGTAATAGAACTTAAGCCAGTGCAATTTTTTTTCACAAAGTGGAGTTGTGTTATCCATTCAAAAGTCTTTACAGGAATCTCATGGGCTCTGGCAGTCATGCACATCTCAGAAAGGGCAGTTCCAGTGACAACAAAATTTACAGTTTTGGTAAGGTTAGCTGAAATCTCTCCATTCATCATCCGAATCATCATCTCTAGCCGATTCTTGAAAATAACACAACAATTGGAGCTGATATTAGTACTGCAAATACGTACTACCTGACATCATTTATTTTGATTTGAAATTGACTAAAATTACATTTGTCTTATTTTTAGTTGCCATACGAAAGCTAAGATTCATTTACCTAATTTAAGTGCATTTTACCAAAAACTTATAACTACACGGATATTACAGCATAAACAAATAATTGTAAAGTGATTTTGAAAAAAAATCAATCTCGAATATTAATGATAGTAAATTATCAACGTAATGAATGTCAGGAAAACGTTTTTATTGCAATTTCTCAAGCTATTTTGAGAAACTATTAAAAATAAATGATATGTGATTTGCAAAAATTGCACGAATATGGTTTTTCTGTACAATTTTCTTCAAATGGATAATGTTTTTTCCGATAGCTTATTTAAATAAAATAATTGTTTTTTACAAAAATGACAAGATTATGTTCTCTAATCGGTTTGTCTGCGAAAACTAATTACTGCTTTTACTTTTAATAAAAATTGCATTGGTATGGATTTTCCCTAAGAGAACGCTGGATCGCTATCATTATAATTTTGCACATATTTTTTAAACAGAATTTGCGATGGAAAGGTTTTTCCCAATTTACCACTAATATGAAGTGTATATGATGAAAAACAGAGAGGTGGCATTTGAACAGCTTTTCTAATTTTTTTTACCACACAAGTTGCAAAAGGACGGTTTTTTAGAATGCAATTCGTAAGCTGAAGTCGTTAAAAACTGAGAAAACGTTTCTAATTCGAATCTTTTTATAATAAGTTTGCATGTCAATTTGCTAACGTACGCATCATATGAGGTAACTCATACATTAGCTAAAATCTTATCCCTATTGTGTCCGATCAAAGCTGCAGCGGAACTATGCCATTAGCGAGCTACTGAACACGTAGGTCAGATCCGCACTAGATGCTACCGAAATTATTACAGCATGACAGCGACTAAAGTATAGACAGTTGACATTAAAACTATTCTCGAACAACACGTACAAACGAAATATTTTATGCAAGTGTATTCAGAAGTATCAGGATTACATTCAAGCAATATTAGTAGCTTTCATAACCTTACACTTGATTCCCCAAAGGAACTCGATCAAAATAAAATGGATTTACAAAAATTGCACAAAAATGGTTTCTTCATATATTTTTTCAATTCGACACATGGGTTGCAGTTTAAATAGCTAAACATCTGGGTTCTTTACAAAAATGGCAATGGAATGGTTTTCACCCAGTTCGTCTTTTGCTACTACTTTCTACCACTTCGTTTTACAAATGCTGCACTAGTATGGCCATCATTATAAGTGTGCTCACTTTTTCCCCAAAACTTGCAATGAAACGGCTTTTCCTTAGTATACTACTTGTATCAAGAAAACATGAAGAACTGACCAGACAACTTGAAATGTCACATTTATAAAGCAAAAGCAATTTTGTTTACGATGCAAAATCACGAACAAAACAATCAAAAATGTCTACAACCTGTCGTCAACGATCCAAGTTTTTGACATGATCTTTCCTAAGCTTACTTTTATTTCAAGCTTTAGTTCAAACTACTGCCACAATTTGCTCAAAAGCCACCCCATCACCCGTAAAAAGATCAAAAAATTATTTACCTGATCATGTTCCTCCTTCAAATCTGTAAGACAAATTGTAATTCCTTCCGAAGGAAGATTGTGGACTGCGCAGCCCCAATTTTCAATAGTTTTAACGTTGGGATGTCCATCAAAGATTGCTTGCAAAACCATCGGTCCAAAAATTCTATAAAAACACAAATATTAAACCAAAAAGTTAATAAACAATTTTCCTTTCATGTACTTTCTGCATTCATATATAATTTTATTCGTTACTAGACTTACTCAATTTTTGGATCCCCAGACGTGAAAGTAGACTTTTCCATACAAAACTCAAATCCCGGACTCCCAAAAATTTCAAACACAAATATATTCAAGTCTGAATATAAATGTTGATCTTTGCATTCCTCATCTTTGATCCATCTTATATTGAGAGCACGGGCTTTGGAAGCCTGAAAAAAGAACAAAAATGAAAATATTAATTAATTACACTTTTTATCTCGGAATACCTACACCCAAGCATTCAATCTATTACGAAGTTATTTTTTGGTTTACCTCAAACACCTTTCCAATTTTCCAATCCAAACAATCCTCTACATTGAAGCCAGGCGGTACCACAAAAAATATCCATTTTTCACTATCATTACTTTTGCAAAATTTCGAATAGTCAGCAAGCATTTTTGGACACGCTGATGTTTTCTCCATTTTTAATTGACAAACTATCAACTTTTGAAAACGTTTCCAAAATACTAAGTAAGATTATTGCACTAAAAATAACTTTTATAACTTTACAACTAATTCATGAAAATTCACAATAAAATAAACGATCACAAATTACAAAAATGAAGGACTCAAAAATACATCAGAACGTGAGTTATTCTCAATGATGAATGAGACGAATGTGGAAAACTGTAAATGATTTTTTTTTTAGTTTGTCAAGTTATTTTATGCATACTCATTTCCTCACCAGCTCTCTCATATTAAAATTTTCCATATCGTATGCATTGCCAACCATTCATGTTAACATTTATAAGATGTAATGTACTGACCCAAGTACTCAAATAGAAATCTCACAAAAATAGCAGTGCCTGAGTCATTCATGATCAAAAGCTTAATAATTTTTTAAGGTTTAGGTATTCTAAATGTTTACCTTTACAGCGCAGTAAGCAAGGGAAAATGATAACAACTGGATATTTACATGAACTGAACAAGCTATAATTACATGCAATGAAATGTAGTCAGTTCTCATTAAATCTTGTGTAGGATATATTTAGAAATATGTGGTGGGTGACGAGTACACATGATAATCCTTGAAATGCTTAATCTAATTCGAAAGTATCTGGAATTGCATATCAATACAAAAGCATACATATAGCAACTTATGCATAATAATAATATTTGTAGCAATGTACGGAAGACCAACCAATCTTGATATTTGTTACACTTTAGCACGCATATTTTTATAGTGTGAGAATGTTGGTAACACGATTTATTGGCTAATGAGTTGGAAAACAATTGGGATGAAAATAAAAATTGCGATTGTGGTATGAAATGGGTTGGTATGGCTCACTCGATCTCCGATAGTTTCGCACAATCCTCGTTTCCCACAATTTTCGTGCGAAAGCTTTCACATGGAGTGCGAAAGTATCACAAAAACCTTGATTTTGAAGTAATTTTTTTAAACCCAACTTAACCTTACTTAAATAATATCAACAAAATTATCGTTTTATGCAAAACCAGAAAAAGTAAATGGTGTAAAAGTTGGATTCCACGATACTTTCGCATTGAATACACACCCAAATCGATGCGAAAGCTTTCTCTTGAAAATTGTGGGAAACGTGGATTGTGGGAAACTGCGGGACCCGGGCTCACTCATTTTAATGGTAAAAAAGTATTACTTTTGAAATTATAATTTAGATTATATACCGCTTCACTTTAATTTTGACCACTGATGATAATATTTTTTCATGATTCGCGATTTGCTAATTATTTTAACACTGAACACATAAAACTTCATTAGCCATCCAATTCGTAGTAGTAGTCGAAAAATGCGAGTTAATATGGACAGTATACGAGAAATATTTGGGTATTGTGTAGCTAAAAATAGCATTGAAATTCTACGTTAAAATCCTTGGCAACGACTTATCGCACATACTTCAAAAAACATAATTTCTCTACATAATGGTTGTGGTACTGATCTACATATAGTGTATGGTCGCTACTTTTTGTTACCGTCTCACAAATTATACATGCATTCTATTCTATTCATTTTCATGCAATACTGAATACATTCAGATAGGCTTAAGAATCGTTCAGATTGTCATGCATGCATAATCGTGACTCACCAATAATACCTACAGTTAATTACACAAGCTTTGATGGTAACTGACTGCATTTAAATACACCAGTACGCATCTATTCTTAGCATATTCAATGCTTGTATGTAAACATATAGCGGTTATCACTATGCCTTGTCTGCACGCATAAAAAGTACACATTTCTGGTACCCAAAACATAAAAAAGTAAATAAGCTTTTTACGATCAATGACTCAGGTACTGGATTTTGTGAGACCTATTTATAGACCTGCATATACGCACCACATTTCATTGTTGTAAAATTGTCTGGGTTGGCTATGTATGCAGCATGGAAAATTTTAATATGAAATAGCTGGTGAAGTAACGAGCATATTGTTGAAATGTTGAAACAAGCTATGAAAAATATATTTGGCATTTTCTACAAGTGTCTACTTTGTCGTTTTGAATAACTCACGTAATATTGTGTCTCAAATTTTTGCACTTTGTGATTGTTTCAAATATAAAATTTTACAAATGATTCTTACAGTTGTAATTGTAATTTTGTTACAGCAATTAAATACAAAAATTGGTGTTTAAATAAGTAAAAAATTCAGAGGTTTAGGAAGTAAGTCAAAAATGTTAACTAATTTAAATGATTAAATTAGTGCTCTTGTAGATAATCTTCGACGAAATTGTAATTAATTATAGTTTTCTTTCATTTTTTTTACAGGCTTGAATATATTTGCGTTCGGTTTCCTTGGGAGTACAGTATGTCAGTGTTGTGTCCTTAGTCTTGATTCTGAGGAATTGCATTTGTACTATAACATGGAAAGTGGGTGGAGTAATATAAAAAAATTAAATTTCGCTATGCTCAGAATGGCCAGTGGTTTTTCCTGTTCATCTGCCATGTTTTCAATACGTTAAAAAGTAATAAACTGATTATGACTGAATTCAAATCCTTAAACGATGGCAATGAAATAACAGCCACTCCAATAAATCTGGTAAAATCCATCACTCTAGTGAAATAGTCTTTGACTAAAATAAACTGAATCACTTGCTGACCTCAAATACAGTCTTTTCTGGTCTTTAAAGTCTTGACTAGATAATGAATATACAAATGAGTTTAATTCCTTGTGACAAATCACCAAAGCACTAAGTATGATAGCATTGGATATTGGTAAAAAAAATTCTAATTTTTCTGGAGGTAAACATAAACGACTATTTACAAAACGTTTTTTAGCCAATAGTGTATTTTTTTGAGAACTTGAACCAACGCTTTACTTCATCGTACAATGTAATGATGACTGCGTGAATAGTTTACTTGTTATAACCTTGTATTTTGCTAAATTTTTGCTTTGGCTTTAGTATGATGCTTATACAGAACATGGGTCGGATCACAAAGGGTGTATTGATTTATAAATTTGAATTGAGTTTTGAAATTATTGCCATTAAAACAACTACATAAATACGATTACTCTTTGAACTACTATTATTTCCATTGGTAAGAACACGCAAACTTTTAGCGCCAATAGTTATAACAAGTCTGTAGTTTTAATGAGGAAACAGATTACTTTGTGTCCTCTTTTTTAATTAAGCCTGTGTAAACATAAGCATCTTGGGTAACCGAAAGCCAAATATTTTCTTAAACCTGTTCTTCTAAGTAAAGTATCCTTAATGTTAACAGTTGATTTTTAATATTCTATCAGGCATTTTGTTTGCATACTGAATTCGATACATAATTTTTAGAATGCAACAGCGAAAGATTAAGAGAACAAGAACAATGGCGATCAAATGTAGTACAAAAATTGACAGAAATTGAGCGAACTATTGATATAACTTTAATTTTGATTAGGCTAGAATGGCTGCTATGAATTGTTTTAGTACTTGACGCGTTAAGCTCCTTTAATTTGGAAGAAACAGATACGCATGCGAGTTGGGAAATCAGTACATGATATTCAAAAAGGGTAAAGCAATGTTGTGGTTTCTCAAATGTTCAAAAACATAATTAGTTACGCTATAGTTATTCGTGTTGATGTTGATTTTATGGAAGGAAACTGGTTTATTGTTCGTTTTCTTATAGATTTTGCATTTTTTGCTTACTAGTGCCCTGAAGTTCATGAGTACCTACATTTATACTGCAAAAATCAAAAAAATCTGCCAATTTTTTGCTACTAATTCTCAAAGTTTGGAAATTTTGAAAAACCAAAATGTTTGTGTAAAATGTTTAAAAAACTTGGTACCAGAAGATTAAGCTGTTCATTCTTATAGTATGTGACATTAAAAAATATTTAGCTATTTTACACTTCCAGTAAATTAATTTTTATTAATTATTTTACCACAAGCCTAAATATACAGTTTTCGTGTGTAAACTTAGCTGAAGTTTAAGTAGTTTTGCAATGGTAACGCTTTTGTAGTGATAAAAATAGTCACAGGTGCATCATCAACAAGGATAATTAAACACAGGTTACTTCAGAAACGTTTAAAAGTTTTCTTTAGAACAAATTACTATTCACTAATAGACTAAAATAGATGCTTAAGTACATGTAAAATTATAAAAAGATTAATTATACTACCGACCATTATACAACAATTTTGTTCGTCCTTTGTCCTACAATAGCAGGTTCGGAGTTGTATGATTCACATCCCAACAAAAAATGATGCCAATAATTCAAAGTAGAGATTTAACTAGGAGGATTTCATTTTTTTACAAAATAGTTGTGGCATTCAAAGATGCAGATCTTTTTCAAATTAATATTCAATTGACATACAATACATGCATGTCATGAAAGCGAAACTGTAATCTGACAATATATCACTTAAAAATATAGAATACAATACTTACGGTAATAAAGTTGTAATTATTGTAAAATAACGCCATGTTATGTCATAGAAAGCATGAAAATTATTTTTGTATTGTAAATCATGTCAATACCTTTCGCATGTATTTAGCTTATTCTCTTGGCTTTACATTGACCGAAATAAAATTTTCTGTTCTTGCATTTGATTTGAATCTAAACTGTCGAATCCGCTTAAATACTTTCATAGCTTTATTTGAAGTCCTTGTGAAAATAATAAACACCTTAACATAAAGTGTTACAAGAAAAGAGGGTCTCTCGGCAAACACAAATACAATGAAAGAAATGCCCAGGCCAACACCAGGAATAATAGATAGAATTGCGACTGCCGTTTTGCTACTACTCGTTTCAGATGTCACGGTTTGATTATATGAAGCGAATAATCTATCAGAGTGAATATAAAGTTTTGAAACCAACGAGTATTCAATGAACTTTTGCCACCACTCAAATATTCCGGCGTCAAAAATGTACCTCACTCGAAACACAAAATTAGCCGGGAAATATCCATGGAATCTGTACCCCCAAAATGTCTCGATTATTTTATCTTTTCCAATAAATGCTGGTTTTTTCATTATTTTCAGTAAAGTGTGGATTTTAATTGCAGACTGTCTTTTTATTATAATTGCAGACTTGTTGCATTTGTTCATATGAAAGTTCAAAATAGTGGAGTCGTCTTCAAAAAACCCTTGTCCAAAATCTGGTAACATTGCTGAGTTGTTGATATATTTCCACATTTGAGATGAGATTTCATTTTTCAAATAATTCAAACTAAGTCCAGAGCGCAGATCACGCAAAGAAAACATTAGCGCATACCATAATTCAGAAACAACCGGAAGCGTTTCGTGACTTTCGACAGAGCCGTGCAAAATATGTAGCTTTTCAATTTCACTAATATTCAAAAAATCTGCATTACTATCAGTCTCCAAATTTCTTCTGATCGAATACGTATTAAATTTGTATTTTTCCAGCAATTCAAAATCATCAAATTGGATCAAAGGGGGTTCTGCTGTGAGTCGGGTCACATTATATCCTTTGTAGAGTGTGCTCAAATATAACCATGTAGTCGGAACAAAGAAAACACACATGTAAAAGGATACTTTTGTGTTTTTGCTATTTGGGCTGAATACTTGATAGCCTTGGTCTACAATGGACCAGAACATAAAAAATGATGTGTTGAATAAACTTGAATTTCTAGCCAAGTAATACGAATTCTTGGACAATTTTACAATCCAAGAAACAATAAAACAAATTGTAAAAATTAACGACCATGTTGCAAAATCAAAAGGAGATATCAACTCTGCCAAATGATTCGTCCAATGAAATTGTTTCTTGTGACAACTTACAATTTAAGTTGATCAGTGTAAAATACTAATCGGCTATCTTGAAACAAAATAGGAGACTTCCCAGATGTCCGCTCTATAATTGGACGAAATACTGGATGTGAGTCAATAACATTTGCTGTACTACAAGCGTCAACAATTACGCCTTCCCATTTGTTATAATATTTTTCGATATTTGTGGAAAATGTAGTATTTGCTGAGTTGGGTAGTAGCAGTGAAATTAAGTGCTGATCTGCAGACGAATATAGTAAAGTCATGTCTGATTCAACGGGAAACGACTGGATGTACTCGAGAACATCTTTTTTGCTGCGTGAGTTCATAAACTCGTAAATAAGTAGTACTTGCACAACATGTGGATCAGGATTAAGTTGGCGAGTTTCTTTAAGAATAATTTCAAATTCATTTCTAGAAGTTGGAATTACATTCGTTCTTAAAGATATGGTTTTAAACGAATTACAAGGGTCGCAGTATGGACACAAAGTCTTAAGGGAGCTTGATGGATATTCCCAAATTAATACACTAACTGATAAACGAAAGAAAATTTTATATAACACGAAAACACCTGCAATCCATTTATTGATATTATTTTTATTTTCACAGATTGAATCCGCGTTTACGGTACAGATGAGTACTGATATTGATGGAACGTTGTCCAAATATTGTATCTTCCACTTTTGAGTTTCCAAGACAGTATAACCATGAACCACGAAGGGATTTTTCAGAATACTTGACCAGTACCATTCTTGTTTATACATCTGTGGAGAATCTTGCTCAGTTGGTGG
>JAQIWN010001205.1:0-22368 GCA_034699025.1 Entomobrya cf. arborea Gr-Col-00668
GTCCACTTAGTATTATTGATGCTTTACTAAAAAAAAGTGCGCACAAATATATTAATATGATCAAGGCTTTTGTATGTATGATTCATTTTCCACGCTTGAATAAAAACATACACAAGCAAACAAATACACGTTTTCGATTTAATAAACACCACAATAAAAATATACAAAATAAAACGAAACCCTTTTAAGTCCTTTAACTTCCAAGAAAACTTCATTTTCTGTTCATGTACCCAACAACCCTGTGTACACGTTTGTTGAAGCGTAGAAACTTCCTGTCATTTCTTTTCGATGAAATTGAAACTAGTAAAAGAAGCTTCTCTGTTGAATTATCATTGACATGACGTAGCCTACACATTCCACATCATCATCGCTTTTGTAGAGCAATATCTTAGCTAGCTGGTGCTAAGTTCTCGGGCAATAAATGAATGTTTGGCTTTAGAAATTTATATACACAACATCACTTCCAAGAAAAGTGGTTCCTCAAAACTCTTTTCCTGTTTCGTGATTTTTCTTTGCCCCTTTTCAAGTAAAGTCAGTTCAGCACCGGCTAGGCTTTCATCTGACCGTTGCGTTCATTCAAATTCTAGGAATGTGGCAAAAATTGCCTCAAACACTTTTCAATAAATTCATACAGGCATTATCGGTCGTCGGCGTTTGCTACTTTGAATTGTGTAAGCAAAGGATAAGTTTTATGTATATCCATCTCTCTAAGATCATTTAGAAACTTTTTCCCAAACTACTTGTGAACATACACCTTCTCAATTTCACATTTCACACACGATAAACGCTTCATCTACGGAGAAAGCTCGGAAACCACAAAAACGATCGAAAGACTTATGTACACAATATAACAGTTTACAAAGCAGGAAGCTACAGTAACAACAACATACCACCACCACAGCTGAATCGTTCCAATGAAATCGCCTATGTCATCATCATTGGTGATGGGTATAAAGTAAAAGTGGAAAAGTAAAAAAAAAGTGCCGAACAAAAGTGTGTAGTAACCACCCATGAAGCTATTTTGTTCCACACATTATTTCTCCCTTTTTAAACGTGTAACGCCTATATAACTGTTGTAGTATAAAGAATTTTACCAGTAAACGAAGGCAAACAGGGAAGTGTTGGAGTAACCTATCAACAAACAATACATTTTTTACACTTTTTTTTATCAACAGCTAACCACTCTCACGCAACAACAGGAATAAAAGGAGAAAGGAACAACAACAAAACCATGGCCGTTAACTTTTGATTACATATTTTTATAGTATATGGGTGTAGTGTGGTAGCAATATACAATAAATCTATATATATTTATGTATAAAATGCATTCTTTACACTTTCACCATTCCCTTCCCCCTGCCTCCCCTCTCTTTTTAGCACGTCAATTTCCTTCTTTTACTTACTTTACTTTTGTATTAATACTTTCCCGGAATACTTATTTTCTTTCAGGAAGTTACACTGGAGTCATGCACCCGTTTGATTTGATGTGATGATCATCATGATGGTTGGTTAGTGGCATCATGTGAGTATATGGTGAAACTAGGAAACATGCATTGTGTTTGTGTGTATAGATAAATTATAGTCTTACGAAATATCTGCTAACGGATAATGCATTTCTTGTAAATATCTCAGGGGCCTTATGCTGGCTGATTGGAGAGCATCACAAATTTTTTCATGTATGAATTCCTTCAATACACCTAATCATCTTCCTTCTAACCACGAAATTTGTTTTTCCACGGAATATCGTGTTTGGAAAATATTCCTGTTAGTACAGCTCTGAATTGATAAATTACACAAGAAGTTCGAATAACAGAGGTTTAATATATGAATATATCCTATACTGATAAGAACGGAAATAACTATGTATTCTCATTATTATCGTTTTATTAATAGCAAATGCATAAGCAAAATATTCTATGCGTTAAGTATGACGTTTGATGAGTAAAGTAGATTCAAATCGATGACAAGAGGAAAACGTGGTTATTCATATTATAGCTTCTCTTTTCAAGAAGCGTAACATCCTTGGAGGGAAAAAGGGAACTATAATGAGATCATTTGAAGGGGAATTTGATTAGTATGCAATTTTATGGAATTATGGATGCAGATGAGGAAAGAATTGAAGATGATCAAGTGTAAACAAAGGAATATCTTGAATTTGCTAGTATATCTTATTGAGTCATGGATTTTTGATGTATGCATATAGCACTTGTGAACTTGAAATTATGCAATTTTTATACAACTTTCTCTTCTCTTAACTTTTGATTTGGTTGATATGAAATTAATTTTTGAACCTTTTGGCAGTATAAATCATCAGATCAGGATAGAATCTAATTTAATTCATAATTATTTATAATATTCACAGTTATTTCCTACTTATTAAAATTTGAAGAAAAAACTTCCATTATAGTCTAACTCTTTATGTATATGGTCGTTTCTTCCTTGGAGGTAATCTTGGAGGCAATCTCGGAGGAGTTACTGGTTGTAACTATTGTACGTTACGTATGTACATGCATAATGTAAGAAGGAAGGTGATTTTAAATTTTGCAATTCTCCACAAACCTAACTATATCCGTATATTTAGATAAGAACGCAGGTGTATGCATTTTTTCTAAATTGCTCCGTTGAAATTGGCTTCCTTTCGTGGGTGGTGGTGGTGGTGGAAGGTCATATAGTTGGTTAATGTGCATAGACGGATCAATAGCTAAATTTTCTTCCTAGTAATTTTCGACATACCGACAAAAAGGAGGTCCTTTCTCTTTTCTTCCTCTGTGATGTAGGACACACACATACAAATTCGTTCTTTTTTTAGTTTCAGATAATAAAAAATTGCAACTTGTACAGAGTACCCTTTTGCATAGTAATGAGGTTCACCAAGAAAAGGTTACAAATTCCACAACGCATATATGCATAGTATAATACGTAATATGCTGTAAGGGAACTGGTAGAACAAAAAATTGGAAGTGATTTTGTATAAGTCAAATGTACACAGACAGGGAGAGAAAGTCGAATGGAAGCCAGAGAAAAGCAAATAAATATACAAAAAGTAAACCAAAAATATACAAAGGGATTCAGAAAGGGAAAGTGAGGTACACTCCACTCCAACTCCGACGCTACCACAATAAAGGGCGTCTATACATATATACATTATACATATATATCTGCGAAATCCAACGTTTTTGGAAGGGTAATGTAATGCGGTGGTGGTGGTGTGATGGTATTTTTTTTGCAATATTACCGAATACGGAATATTACATTTGTTGAGTAGCAAAAGGGAGGAGAAAGGCAAGAAAAGGATACGACGATGGGTTTTATTCTTTGCCTTGAAGCGCTACACGTCTACTGCTTCTTTTATTCGTTAGTTTTTCTACTACACGCTTCGCTCTAGTCTCGACATCTCGTCTTTGCTCCTTCCAGTTTTGTTGTAACAGTGACTTACCTTGTTAAGGAAAGTTGAAGTGCTTAAGAAAGCAGTCAAGTGTAGCTACTGTTCGACAAGTACCCCAATTCATGGACTGCTACGACTATTGAATTGGAGTGTTCTGATATGTGCATATCACATATTGCCAATGCAAAAACGCTTTTAGATTATGCAAGCAGACTCGGATATTGACATTATCCTTTGTTGTACTTTACGCTTTGATTTTGGTGCAAGGCAAGACAACCAAAATCGATTATCTCAAAAGCTGAATATGTCAAAGTGTTTTTTTTACCAAAATGTAGTCATGAAAAATTTGAAATATAAAATATCTCTAAGTAGCAATTAAGTTAAGATTTATAAAAGTAATTCATGTAAGTTTTTAGACCTTTTTATGTGTTTGGAAAGTAACTGAAGTAATAACTGAAGTAATTTCTCATATATTATTTGTATAGTTATCAAATCTTTGTAATGGATCACTCAAGTCGTTATTTTAGTGTGAGTAAACCTATAACCATTTCGGTATTTATACGTTGTAGGGAAAATAATAGTAAACAAGCCGGACTTGTTATACGTTCTGTATACAACATAAGCTCATTTAAAAATTATCGTATACTAGCGATGATGCGGATTTTATTTTTTTTACTAAGTTGATATGTAAGGAAGTTACGAAAGGTATGTAGCTAAAATTCCTATTAAAATCTTTGTATCCAAATTTTACATGGTAGCAACTTTGTAAAAGAAAAGCTTTATTATTTGTATGTTAGGACGTAATGGAAAGCATTGTATAGATTTTATGGGGCACTTGAACTACCGTGCTTGAACTATATCTTTGAACAATTTGGTTGCAAACAAGATTGTGAAACTAAGCTCCTAACTAAAAGACAAGAAAGCTGTTGTTGAAAGGAGGAAAAAAGTGGTCGAATATATTAGATTGCACTCAACCTCAATTGATGCCCATGACGTGACGGTACGGGGGGTAATGTGAGACTTTATCTATTCACTCACGCACAAGAAACAATAGCAGTTAGAAGTAGGGATAAGGATGGTGACAAGGACACAAAATCGTTACCCTCTAGAGTTATACCTACTGCGAACGTCAACGTCATTGTATAAAGCCTAAATAGTATTCATTCTCTGTTTCGTTTCCCATAACATTACCATCACCTAAATTATGTATACTGCTCTGGTTTCAACACTTTACTGACAGAAATGACGTCGCAGTAGTAGGAAAAACAAGATGCAACCTCTCTTGATGCCATGGGATTAAACCACCACATTGTGGTGTGTTGGTGATGTATTGGGCACCAATTTTTGTTGATACGAAAATCATGATCCCTGAGAGCCTTGGGAATAAGCAATTTATAGTATTTTCCTGGAGTCGCAGTAAAACCTAAAAAAAAAGAATTCAAGGTCGCTTGTTGAACATGATACCCAAAACGAAATGTTTTATTTAGATCACAAAAACATTATACTATGTATGATTCTGTCATAAAAATAAAGTGATACCAATCGAATTCGATGTATGTATCGTTCAAACAAAATTTTAAAATAAAAGATTAAAATAAAAAAAACTCAAAACTGTTGTTGAGAATTTATGAGCAAAATTTAACGTGATCGCAGAATCGCTTAATTAAGCAATTACAAATATTTTAGGTCCGACTTCTGTTTAGATACCCTGTTTTATCTTACGCACAGTTTCTAGCTTTGCATTTCAGTTCTAGTCTGTGAAACATGTTTATGTGGGCAATTTTTTGTCACCACATCATTTAACGCTAAAAACGGCAAATATATAAAAGATACAAGTGTACATGGGCATATTTATTATAATCCTTTTTTGTCAACGTTGACACGAATTTTGTTGTTTTCTCCAGCGTTCCCGATTTCAACTTTATAGTTTTGTCAGAGCAATTTCAGATAAGTTTTATTAGATTTTAGTGGTAATCGAGTTTGTAAATGTACATTGTAGTTCAGTTGCATTGAGTATGGGAAGACGAGGAATAACGAACAATAGAATTGCTTCAAGTCAAACGATTTAATCTATCTGGTACGATGCCATTTTAGATTTTCACAAAACTGAATAAAAAGAAATAGCCTACATTACATTACACCATGTTTTTCTAAACTTTTCGAAAAAATATACAGTTATGAGTTAACTCTGTGAGTACGCAATGTGCCACGTGACAACCAGAAACAGAGAATATTGTAACAGATGAAGAGTGCACTCGCCTGCTTTCTCTGGAGTTTTTGGACAATTACCAAAAATGTTATTTTTCGGTGAATTGCAAACATATCATATTTGGTAACAGATCATTCCATTTAGGGTAAGTTTATAATGTTTATAGTCCACACATCCACGAAATGATACATTTACCACCAAAGTGTTTTCTCCAAATGAAACGGATGTCCCAGTACCGTTCTTTCCATCATTATAAGGGGACCGGAAGAAAATAACAGCAAAAACTCTGAAGAATTGACTTGAGTATATCTATATAGGTCATTATTCTAGCATATTGCATCTCATAACAATTTTTTTTTCTTCGAATAAATGGGTCACATTTTAATGAAGTCTTGATGATTGAACATAAAGAATAGAGATACTCAGTATTGAAATAAATGTGGTTTTCCATTTTTTAAATGTTGTTAAATGTTATAAAGTACTTGATTTTAGTGTGAAAGTTCGTTTTTTAATTCTGCAATGCACGTACTTACAATTTACATTTATATTCTCCAAGAAACCATGTATGCCGCCTTTGTTTAGTTCTTACGAGCGATTAACTACTGCTAAAGCGGATGTACTTGCGAACAAAAGAATACAAAATGGTATATTTGTAAAGTTTTTCCGAGTTGGACTACGAAAAGTGCAACCGGAAGTTTAACCATTGTTTGCACAATAAGCTTGTACAGAACAACGATTGTGGCCTTTATGCAATACAATTGCCTTTAAATCTAAATTTATTGCTTGTGGCTGTACCATAAATGCAAATATGCACTTACAATTGCTTAAAACGCCACAGATTTGACAAAAAAACTTTTTAGATCCATAAAAATCAGCTATACAATTTCCCAGTGCAATTAAGTAGCAAGCGAACTTTTCCACTATTGAGGGTAGCCTTCGTTGAGGTCTAATTTGCATTTGACCATCATATAATAAGCATAGACTATAACAGACTAAAAGCACTAATCGAAAAGTGGATTTAACAACTGTAAAAATATAAGATGGAATGCAGTTATTATAAGATTACTGTATTCGAACGAGCTCCAATGACTTGTAATCCCATTATTGTATTTTTACCGTATTTATGTTAAAAGCACAAACCTAGAAAAACTACTTCGAAATCCCTGCTGTTCGCTATTTATGTAATGTTTTGTCTAACGTGTAAAACTTTTCCACTTCAATCGTTTTCAATTCAGCATATCATCACTCCATTGACACAAATTTGGTTATGTCTGACCGATCACTTTGTTATTGTGGCGGAAACAGAACACTCATTTATTTGGTATGCTTTGTAGTTGTGATTTTATACCTCCACTGCATTTTCCCCACATCCATTCGTACTTGTTTGCATATTATATAATCCCATCTATTTCAATGACTTATTCAATCCATTGTTCCTCGTTTTAGCTTTTAGAACCAATCCTCTTTTACCCGAGTTAAAATGCTACATTGTAACATGGTCCTTAAATCATCATTCATCATCCACAGAAATGAAATGTTGATTCAAACATACAAACATAGTTCGTGTGTAACTTTATTTCGGCAGAACTAGTAATTTGAGGCACACTGTTTACGCAAGTGAGTTTTAACCTGAAAAGCCAAAGAGGCTTTGTCCTCAAATGGGTCAAATTGTAGGAACTGCGGATAGCTCAGGTTATTTTATAAAATACACGTACATCGTTTGTTATAAAAGAAAATCAGACCTGAAAAGCATTTATTATTAGTTTTTGATGGAAGAAAGAGCATCAAACACCACAATAGCCACATGACCGACGACCACCTAGTTTGTACCATGTACCACCACGTTTACCACCAATGCGTAATTTGTGACCTCCTCGTCTTTCTCCTCTTCCTACAATCATCCTCATCTCTACACATCATCGTCGCTGCAGTTTTCTCATTTCTCATCCTTACCAAAAGCCAAAGACCTTTTTTCTCTCCATTCCTTTCTCTTGCTATTTTCACAAGAGAATGTACACGAAAGGAACATAGAGGAGAAAGCAAATGAGAATTAATTCTGACAACGATGATGTGACGCTAATGTTTATTACCATCGGCGTCCTACACAGCACCGGTACCATGTGTGCTTGAATTTGAACCCTTTCGTTCTTATTCGCTACGCTTGTCGCTTCTAGAGAACCACCATCACAACAAAATAAGTTTGAAAACGTTGTAAGATTCCAATAAAGAAACTAAAAAGCCTGTATTTCGTTTTGGTTGAATAGGTATACCGGATCGTATACTAAAATGCGTAAGTGCAAAAGAGTACATGTGCGAGTGCACATGACATCCTTTTATTATAATGGTGAAAGCTTTAACATTTTAATGCTACTACTATTATCACTTTCCCTACAAACAACAAAAAAATAACAAGTACACACACACATTCTCTAGAACAACTATCCCTTTCACAACTCTAAAAAGCGAGTTTATACTGCAGTGCATTACTATTATTATCACTTTGCTGCATTATATGGTTACTTTCACTTATTGTGTGTGTGCGGTGGTGATGATGGTAGTGGCGGTGTGCATTAAGTGAGTAAGTACATTAACGAGCACTCCATAATAATGCATTGGAATGTCGACGAGAAAGACTAAAGTTAGTTGTTCCCACTAATATTATGTATCTGGAAACGAAAACCTCGTTTGTTATTCTATTCTTTGGGCATTGTACATTGCTGGTAACACTCATTTCTTAAAAATGGGATGGAACTTTTCGGTATAGAAAAGTTTCCTGAGTTTGTTGTTTTTCGTTTGTAGCTGCCGTCATCACCACACCGCAATAGCATAATAATAGTAGTATTTTAGTTTATAGTAGCATTTCGAAAGCTTAGTACACAAAATGTCCTCACCCTCATCATCCCATTTCAGCATTCTTAACTAATGGATTTGGCTTGTTTAAATAAACCATGATGAAGGAAGAGAGCTGTTCTTAAGCTCCTTTGAGTGTAATTTTAAGACATTCTTTTTCTTGTGGTGGCTGGGTTAAGTCGGTAGTTGTTGGCGGTGGTAATTCAGGACGATCGTGATGATGATGATAAAGAAAAGGGTTATACGTTGTTGCAAATACTAATAATAACAACAATGATGTGGTCGCATTTCTTTGGAGTGTGCAGACAGATGAAACAAGCATGGCATAGTAAACGAAAGAAACGTCTCAAAACGAAAACGGAAAAAGAGAAAAGTAATATTACTTTTCTTTGCTGTGGTTTCGGCGCTTCAACAAAGAGTAAATTTGATGCAAATTTGAGTTTCAAATACAAACTACACAAGATGTACAGCAGACAATTGATGAGATGCGAAGTCAAATGACAAAGATTACTAAAGTGTAACTTCCGCGTGCATGTTGCATATGCATCTCGTGTGTAATCTTTCATTCATTAACTAAATAAAATTCAAAAATGTTTAATCCCGTTTCAAGCATATTTACACCAAAATTCAGTTGGAAAAACTAATTACACAGAAGCTAAGTACCATTTAAAAGTACATGTTGATTAAAATAGGTTTGGGGTTTAAAAAAATAATGTGTTTTTTTCTTTCTTTCCTCCTTCTGTAATAAGATGTGAATTTCTTTACATTTTTAATGTATTAAAAACCGACACTCGGCAGTCATTAAAATATCGTTTCAGATAAATTTTATTTACGAAGTGTGTTCGTCGACTTTGAAAAATACATTTTCACATCGACAATGCACACCCCATTTTAAAAGCATCCTACTCCATAAGGGTTCCTTGTACCATACAAATTTGCTCCTTTCCCTCCCTAATTTCCGTTTTTCTTCTTTCTTCAACCATGATATTTGAAAAGCTATTTATATAAATCTTGAATAGGAGAAAAAAGGGTTACATCTTATGTCGGCTTCTGTACATGTCCCAAGAAAATTGAGAAATACGAAGTCGTGTCTTTTCCTTCTATTATAAAGTGCTGGTATCAGTATCAGTTTATTCTATGTTGGATGTAATGTAAGCGCCCTAAATTTCTAAGATGTTCGCAGAGGTAATGATGTCGGTGGTTTCACCCCAAGAATAATGATGATGATTCGGCAAGTGGGAACAGAGACAGATGATGGTGTGATATGGGGGACGTCTTTTGATTGTCACTGTCATTCATTCACTTTATCGCCTATTTCGTTTTAAAAGAGGTACTTGTGTCTCTATGTACATAACTTTCTAACAAAATCGGAAAGAGAAAGCTGGAAAAATATGGTAAAGCTAAATCTATCCAGTTAGTTCTCGTTAAGTAAAACGCATCACGCAGTAACCCTTCTAAAAGTGTTTTTCTTTTGGATTATTCAACGTTGGGATGCTTTCACTTGCTCAAAGATAAATGCTGCCGGCTAACGACTGAAAAATGGGTAAAAGTAGAGTAGACAATTACATTACCCACAAAAACTGAGCAGGCTGTTTATCAGATGATTTTTTCTCTGGCGTTCATTGGCACCTATCAGTCAATTATAGCATTCAGGTACATGAAAATGAAACGCCCGCATACTGAAAGCGCGTCTTATGTTTTGTGAATGATTACAAAATGAAGATTTAGTTTTAGTTTCGTTCCCATTTTGACAAAAAAATGTCAGATTTCAATCAGTTTCAATATGTCGCAGGTCACAGCATTATAACATCCTTGTCAGTGCGTTTTTCGTGTTTTGTTCATTGTCGATTTATATACTACGCAATTACGATAAAAGTTTATATAACTTTGTGCAGAATCTGTTTGGGAGGACCTAAACCCTAGAAATTTAGGTCGGTCACGTTAACAAGCAAACGAAAAGGTAGCATCCATGAACAGAACAGATGCCATAATGATAATGATAAAAGAGAAAATAATCCATGTGATAGGATACACACACATCTTACTGACATATCATGCGAAAGTCGTTGGTTCATAAATCAACTACTTTTATTGAACTTTTTTTTTATCCTTTACGTGCAAATATTACATTGTTACAAATACTCTTCCAAACTATTCTAGTAAATTATTTTCATCCATGCTCAATGCTCATGCTACACTGGCTGCTATCATTACTCAATGTAAATACACAGACCTTAATATTCACTATGCTTATCATACAGCTTTGCGGCACAAAAAACTGAGATCACAAGCAAATCAGCACCCAAACGCATGACAGACACTTCCAGTAGAATTTTAACCTTGTTGGATTACGTACTAACATTTACATTTGATTAGAATGTGAAGCATGTCATACTGAATTTCTACAATGTGCGGTTGGATGACTGGATGGATGTTGGTAGTTATTACATTTGAGACTAAATCCTTCAAAACTTTTCGACAGGATAAAAATACTTGTTGTTTGTTTTTTCACTCGCCAAAAACATTTTTATTTGTGAATCAAAACTAATCACCGAATGAAGGTAATCGAAAAATATATAGCCTGTCATTTTTATTCATTAAGGATGTAATCCAAAGAAACGATCTGTGGGAAAATTATCACATGTTTTATTATTCCTGTCATTTCGAATAGCTTTATTCTTTTATTAAATTCGTGCTCCTCCAAGCACAATATGTAAACAAACTTGAAACAAATTTCTACAAAACACAAAGCAGATTTGAACTGGTAAATACGAGTGAATTAAGCAGACATACGTGTATTCATCCGCAAAGCTGTCTACACATTAGGTATTAAAAGAAACTTGACATGCCGCTCACTGTTCACCCTATTGAAAATAATTTTAATGTTTATTGGGCTGTATGTAACACAAATATTATTGTAAAGCGATTTCCTTTATTCTAAGATTTTGCTACACGTCTATGTCGCATGTAGTTCCTAACAAGTTAACTATAAGAGTATTAAGTCTTTGATCTTTAAGTATTAAACATATGCCATTTACTTGATACATGCTAACCGAGTTGAAAAATTTATTTTAACTTAGGAAAAAGGAAATTAATATAAGATATAGTACAAATGTGATTTACCTGTATTGGGTGAAATAAGAGATGCGGATATTAACTGCAAGGAAGGTATAGTCACTTCATATTTTTTCTCACAAATGCAGGTCAAAAATGTAAATGGGGCGTACATAATACTGTCCAAATGGGTATCCTATACTTATGTATATCACACATTTAGAAGGAGACATAAAAGACAGTAAAGTGAAAGTAGAATGAAAGACCTCCGACCGAGATCTTTTCTTTTCTATCACGCCATATCAAACAGCAGGGTCCTAGCCGAAACTCAATCCTAGAGTGCCAATAAATTTGTTTTCCTCCCTCTGGTCAACCATTACATTCATGCATACTAGGAGGAAAGTAAATCTCTTAGAAAACACCGAAACACAACATATAGTACAGTGATTTGATAGAAAGTAGAAGAGCAAAAATAAAAGAAAGGATATGGACAACGGCGACGCAAAAAAAGCAAAGAAAAAAGAGCAAGTCAGAGTTGAGGGAGTAGTCCGTGGTGTATACATTTATTTTAATATATCTAACGAAAAAAAGAAGATCCTCTTCTCTAGTTGTTTGTTGGGATGTAAAAACTCTAGATGAAAGTACAAAACTGTGCATTATGCTACATGTTCCAACTCAGGACAGTATGGTTTTTATCCTGTTAGTATGTCATTGGCATAAATAGTATCCATTCCATTTACCATCGCATCAGTACCAAAACCCGAACCTTGGTGTTGTGGGACATAATGTACATGTATTATAAGTTAAATAATAAGTTATATACGTTATGCTCAAAAGAGAAAGAAAAAACTAGTTCAAACTTGTCTCCTCTTTTTGTGCTTGTCATTGATGTGCTGCATACAAATATAACTGAAATATATCTAAGATAACTTTGCACGACAATAATACTTCATGCATTACTGGCATTGCAAGTAACATTTTCTGGAATATGGAATATAATTTGTTATATATTTCATCCAGTATCTGTGCTGTTGCACTTTAGTGTGTGCATTCTGCTTGCGTTCATGTGGACAGCAGTGGGATAGCGTGTCAACTTCTTCACAAATCCTAAAGTAAAGTAAATGGGGTTAAATAAAAAATACAATCCAACTACGTGATTCCATATACACAGGAAATATTATCAGAAGTGCACATATTTGGAATGAAATTGATGGGGAAAGTAAACCAGAACGAAAGTTCCAAGTAACATTCATACCGCATTCTTGCAAGGTTGGGCTGGATAGTAATAGTTGTTTAGTATTGTACTTACTAAGATGGACATGGTAAAATTCATGCCAATATGAACTTATAAAAAGATTTAGAGTTGGAGCATTTAACATATTACCAGCAGAACCTCGAAGGGTAAATATCACAGTAGTAGGGATTTTGATTTTCATATTTGAAATTCCTTTTGGAACCCAATTTATACTATGATTTTTTTAAAAAAGATTTCTAAAATGCAATTAAAAAATCTAGTTCAATAGCAGCTAAAGAAGTGTTAATCTAAGGGGGGAAACGAAAGTTGACTTTTTTGTTGATTGTTGTTACGAAATGGGCCAAGTATCAAAATGTCTGTCATTATGAGTCACAAGTCATTATAAGCCACATTTATGCATGGTGCACAGTGCACATGATATTTGTATTGTAAACCAACTGCACTAAAGGTTGTCATTATTCGTACTCAAGGAGAAGATTAAATGCACTTGGAAAGATTTAGCTAGGTTACAACCAGTGATATGCCAAGAATAAGATAAGAATAAGATAAGAATAAGATGTCAACTCACTGGTTACAACCAACATTTCTGGCTAATTGTGCTCAAGTTTTTTAGATTGTTACTATTATGTGTGTATTTTTGTTATGAAATTGTTTGGTATTCATGAATATTAACATTACTCTATGAGCATATGTTATTCGTTCTGCTTTAAAGCGAATTACACATTTTAATATGCAAATTTATAATGATTTTGCAATAAACGAGAGTGAAAGTAATGACGTCGAGGGTACCAAGTGAGGTAACTATAAGCTCAAAATGTTCTTACAAGTATGGTTTTACTTACAAAAACGTAGCTTTCTATGAATGCTCTCTTTCCATAACGTAAAGGACTAAACGTTCTTTCGTTGTGATTGTCTATTTTACAAAAAAAGCACAGGAGACCAAGTTAATTCAAATTGAACCTTATTTTTATGATATTGTTTTCCTTTTCTCGTGAAACTTATGCAATGTGTACATGTGGGCTTAGGTTTAGACTGTTTGTAAGCAGGATAATACAGATAAAATTAGGAGTAAACAAAATACAGGGATAACTGGATACGAGAGGGATAAAAATGGCCGTGCTGCCATCCACCCTGGGAAATTCATGAAGTTTTTTTCGTAAGTCAACTCATATTTAATCTTTTAAGGCTCTCTTTCATTCTCTCCTCCGTGTTTTCAGTTTGTGTAGAAGTGAGAATAGTCGCAGTGGCAGCAGAGGAGAAAGCAGCAAGAAGGAGTCATGAGTAACACCAGGAGACTTTTTTCTGTTAACATACAAGTTAGGAGGGAGGAAAGTGTAAACACTCCGATGATAAAAAAAACTTTAGTAGCTGCCTTTGAACTCGTGGTTTATCATATATGCATATAATAGTTATGTATTATAGTTTGTAGGCTATGTAAACTACTAATATTTGTTATTATGCGTATTTTATCATAATATAAAAGTGTATGGATGCTTTCATTCATGCCCAAATAGTTGCACAATGACTTTCTTAACGAATTGAGACACGTAGGATTCAAGTTGTGTAATTCTGATTGACTTTCTAGAAGTTTCGGAACATATCGTGTAACTTTTTATTCTGCAGAGTACAACAATATAAATGAAAAAGAAACAACTAAAGTTGTACATTTGATTGCCACATGTGCATAAGTATTTGTTTATATGCATACATTACATATTTAATGACCTATGAGGTTGGCTGTGGAGGCTCCCATATGAATAGATGGTTGTAGTAGTGTACTTTGTTGGTAACAAGAGTTGGTTATGGATGGTTGATGATTTCTTGAAGAGCTTTGAAATTGAAGGGATTGGGTAGGTGGAAAAATGGGATGAGGTATGATTTATGATTAAAACTTTTGTAGTGATAAAATAATAATATTTTTGCAGGGATTTTATGTGCATTAGCTCATTAGGGAAAATTTAGTTTACCTTTAATAACAAGAATGAACCAATGAGTTACATAAAAATAAGTAAATATTTAAGTCTACAGACTCAAGTTAGAGTATAAGGAAAACTAATTCAACTAGATCTGAGTTTTGTACTCAACCGTTTCGAAAATGAGAACTGACATTATTTATGAATGCTGTAGGGTGGAAGACAGCCCACTCACAAGCAGTCAAGCAGCTCTTGTTTCTGCACAGATTAACAGGCAAACATACATACAAACATAAAAGTGAGAATTCAGGAATTCACCAAGTAGAATGAAAGTAAGTGAAAAGTGCGAGCATTCACGAGACTGAACAGAAACGAAAATTTGTTTAGACGTGGACAGGGTTTCACTAAGACAAGTTGAACAACAAACATACCTCTCTTGTTTATCCTTGACTCTTTCGACAGAGAAAAATACAAAAACAGTATTTTTCTCTAATTGTAAGATACTTACACGTTAGCGTAAATGTAAAATAAATTCACGTGTACTAACGTCTATTCATCGGATCAATTCTGTTTTGCTTTAAAATAACACATATTGACAGTGCATGCTTATTTGAAGAATATCTAGATATATTAGTTTGAGATGAAGATTTTTAATCTTTGTTTTCTCTGCAACAATTTTCTTTCACCGACTAAAAATGGTAGGAAAGATGAATAATGTCAAGATTCGTTTTTGCTTAAATTGGCTTGACAGCTAAACTCTGCTGTCGATAGCTGCACCACTTCGAATTTTTTTGTGATGGAACAAGAATCAACAATCGAATACACACTTGGATTCATTTCTCTTTCACTTCCGACCAAAACTCCTGCATATATAGATCGGTAGCTTTAGTACCTTATTTGTGTGGATTGACGTAGTTTCAAGTGTGCATGTCTGAGTGAAAATAAATTTTGCAATAACATTAATGCCTGGATGCTGCATAAATTGTATTTGTTTGGAATACCACAGGGAAAACATGTGGATTATGATATTACCTTCTCTTATAATAAAGCATATCCTTATACTAACTTGCAATCATTCTTATTGATTATTTAACCCGCAATATTTACACTGCATTAGTTAAAACTGTATAACTGTTTACTTTTTACTGTATACATATACACGATGATAATCCTCTTTTCAAAAAGAGTTAAAATCATCTAACATGTACTCATCTTTAGCCGTTACCTAAACACACTGTTTTTGAATTACCCAGTAGCCTGTTTTACTTCTTTTCTCAGCTACCCTTCGTTTTGCGTGGGCTCATTTCTCAAACGAACAAGTTAATCTTTTTATAATACTTTTTTTCCTTTTATAACATAATTTTGTTTTTCCTAACGTCTTTTACCGTTTGCCTTTTGCTTTAAACAACATATAAAAATATAAATGAATGCATCTGCTTACACGACGGCATTATATTGGCCATTATCGCATTAATCTTTCCATTTTAGATTTTCAAGCTGGCTAGGTAGTTTTCAGGCGAGTGAAACAAATGAAATATAATTTTAAATCAAAATTTATACTTTGTACCCTTTCTACTGATGACGTACCTCGGTATTTGCCTTTTCTCAACTTGTTATTCATGCTACAACTATTGAACATTCTCACATGCACAAAGAGTACAAACCAGTAGGTGATACCATCATCGTCATATCACATGGCTTGTCAGTCAACCATGTATTATGTAGTTAGTTTAACCTATCATCTCTACCTTCCCTTGTTCCAAAAATAAAGAATTGCATTTTCCCTGCGTGATAGTGATAGCCGGTAGCTTAAAACAAAAACGGATGAGAAAAAAATGGATAACTACGTGAAGGAAAGAGCCATTATTTTTCCACTCAGAGCACAAAAATCTGGAAAAATATGAATTCTTGTTTAGTATAAGACAAATGGCTGTGAATATAAATCATATTACCGTTAAAAACAAAAACTACACAAGTGTGCTTGCAGTGCAGTTTACTAGACAAAGAAGGGTGCTTTTTGAAGGTAGGTAATACCCAAACTGTGTCTTCTTTACATTGGGAAAATATATCAAAAAAGAAATCTTGCATGTAGCCGCGATCATGTTATCGTCATGCATGTGAAAACGTGTAACATGGGAATATGTATGCATTTGTATAACTATTACTCTTCAGGCTCAGACTCAACATTCATTTTTGATATTTGGACTTAAATAGTTTTGGATTCACGTGTATAGTAACTTATAATAATACATTTTTACGTACGAATATTATTCATGTTTTTGGTTTTTTGGAGGGCATACTATATATAGAAGCAGCAAAATTGTTCTCAGTCAGTTGACAAAGCATATTATAATAACATGGTACCCAAGAAGAAGAAGAAAGGAATGGAAAATATGGAAAAGGGGAAAGAGTGAAAGCTTATTCTTAGATACGACACAACTGTGTCACATGTTTGAAAAACTGGCAAGGAATGGTTACTTTCCGGGTTTTCTCAGTGACACCAGCGGGGGTCCCGTAGTTGGTTATGTCTAACATGGAAAAGAAGAAGAACATGTATTTTTCACGCTTGTCTGAAGAAGAAGCAAATGCGAATCTCTTCTCTTTGCTTTCTTTATGTTTTTATGTGATGTGTTACAGCTTACAGCAGTGCAAAAAACAAGAATGAAACCGGTAATATTATGGGTATAAATAAACTTTTGTTGGAGATGAGAATACTGTACACTACTTTTCCTTCAGGAGATTTTTCTTGCAAAGGTCATACGTTTGGACCATATTGAAACGTGCAAAATGATGAAATAATAATAGCTGTGTATAGAAATTCGGTTTTTTAATGAAATGAAAATAAAATTGACATTTAATTCAGTTCTTTGCTTTGTCAGACAAATTATGCCGGGCAACACCACTTCATCTGTTGTTTGCTACTGTGTTCTTATTCTGCTACCATCAGTCTAGCTTGAACTTGGGCGTTGTTTTTATACTATTTTTTATTCTTGGGAGTTGGTATCGTGTTTTATATGGTTCATTGATGCAGTTGGTTACTCGTCATCGACTCAGTTTTTTTATGAAGTCTGAGATTTTTTCTTGCGTAAACACTGAGAGTACTGTAAGCGAATAAATGGAAAAACATCAAAGGTTTTTTAGTTCAACTTTTAAAAACAGTTCTCTGGCAGTATGCACTGCTTCAAGATTTGCCTGAACGAAGTTTATGATGTGGCAATTGATATTTCATTCTGGAGGTTTACAGCTGGGATATCAAGTGTGAAATGAAGTTATTGAATACACATTAGTATCACACCAGATAATATAGTACGCTTGTAAAGTAAATCATCTCAATGCTTTCAGAAAAACATTTAATCAACACACTTTATAGTATATTAGTTTGAATTCAATGTGCAATGTGCTTTGAAAAGAAGACGCCATGTTACATAAAATTCAATGCATTGGGAATTTTAACATAACATGGGTATTATATTTAAAGTGTTATATATACACTTCAGATCTTTCTCAAACCTCAAAAATAAGCCGCACTGATGTTCCGACGGTGTTCCTAATGACATGCTTAAAATAGTAATAAAAATTAAAACTAGTCTGCACAGTATTACCTCCTATTAAACACAGATATTTTTTCAATCTTTTCCCCTTTTAATTTAATTTACAACATTATCGTTCTTGAAAAAGGAAATCTTCCTCCAAATTCCTCTTAATCCTCACTAATGCTTGAAACTGCATAAATGAAAATTGTGTGATGCACGCAGCAAACATTACTTGTCTGGTGGCTTTTCGTCTGGAAAAAAATGCAGCTCAATGCTTACCGCTCAATTTTTTACTGGCTGGCTGGCTGGTTGGCAATGGAGGTGAAGTGTATTGGATGATTACCTCCATTAATACTTCGCGATTACATAGTGAGTACCAAGTATGTATGTTGCCATCATTCTACCTTGTCAAATGGGAGCATCAAGCACTTTTTAATGAGATCAACACGATGGTTTATAGATACTCTACTGCGATTTTTTTCGGAGCGCCAGTGGCATTTCGCCAACAACAGTACATGCAGCCTATTATTCTCATGTCTCCAGTTTCCAGTGAATGTAAGTACTCTTTAGCTACTTCTTTTCGACACAAAAGCAGAAACAGAGGAAGTGGAAACAGATTACTTATAGACATATCATACTACTATCTCAAACTCCTCTTCTTATGTAGCCAACCATATTACATTATTATTTTCCTTAGTTGCTGGCCATGTGCCATAAGCGCACAATTCACAAAAGATATTGCAATTACAAACAACAGGATGCAATCTAGTAAGAAAATGGAAGTACTCAAAAAGCGTTTAGTTCTTTAAAAGTAATGTCTATAGGCAGTATTTATTACTGGCTCTCTCAAACTAAAGATCATGTTCGATTCTTTCCATTTTTCTCCTCTCTCTGTAGTTCCGGTTCAAGTACTTAAATATGTACATATAAACAAACATATATGTGTATATGATGATAAGACATTTATGTGCATCACTGCAAACTTTTGTATTTATAACAGCAAAAAAGCAAAAAAAAATTACAAGAGCAGAAGATTGCATCCCATCGCTAAATGGTGGTGGAGGTTTTACGATAAAATGTGATGATAACAATGCAATTCATCACTCTTTACAGCTATGTGAGTATAAAGAGTATAGTATGGGAACAAGGATTACATTGTGCAAGAAAAATCTTCAACCCATTAAAATTTAGCATTAAACGCTAATCGAATTAGAACCACAAGAAAAACAGAGATTGCTTGTAATGTGTACCGTTTGTAGTAGTAGTCTGTATGCAATGCAGAAAATCATCTAAAGTAGGATAACTTAAAAAGGATCAAAGTTGATGACAGCATCTCTAAAACCTCCCCTTTCTTGTCTGTGTTCATTCAAACGAAAAAACCGACTTACATTTGCGGGTATTAAAAAGACTAATCCTTCAAGATTCTTTAAATAAACCTGAAATTATTTTACTATTTTTCTTTGCCTCTTTTTTCTTCTTGCATATTTTTCTATGTATGATGTAGCTAGTTACGGTTGTGTTGAGTTATGTAACGTGAAAAATTGTTTGATAATTATGTATCTAACTTTACGAAACTTTTCTTTTGTTCTTTAGTTATATCATAATATGTAACCAACTTTACGGAGAGAAAAAATAGGATGTTTTCTGGATTTCTCTATTTGCATCTCGTCATGGCTTGTCATGATGTTGAAAGCTGACGTATTCACTGTGTAAACAATTTTCGAGTACAAAATTGCATCTTTCTTTTGCTCACGGGATTGCATACCAAGTAGGTACTTTATTTGAAGTTGTCTTGTGTAAAGCTACAAACTGCATACAAGAAATAAAATTCAACAGTGCAAGGAAAAAACAAATAAGGTATGCAGAAGTTGATGCTCGAAATGTTACTGAAACGTTTTCCAGATACACATTCCGTTTTGTTCACATTACCATTCAGAAAAGCCTAATAGCTAGTGAAACACAAAGCTATGCATACATAACTATTGTGCCATCGCCATCCTCGTGTAGTGGTAAGAAAAGAAGCATTGTGAAAACTAAATGCTCTGATGTTTGAAAAAAATGTTGTAGTTCATGGAAGCGTAGTTGTTTTTGAACAACACATTTCTGTGAAGTTAAAGCACTTACTCCTTTATGCTCAAACAGAGGTACAAATTCATGCAAATATGTAAACTTCCCTTTTTACCTAAGCTTTTTCTTTTGTTGCTATCTTGGACCCGCTCACTTGAACACTATTTATGTAGGCATTTTCCTGTGGAAAGAGAAAAATTACTCTGAGCTCAACTGCATCATCATCATCAAGCTTGTAATCCTACCAATCTAACAAGGAGAATGGGCTCGTTTTCTCCGCTATTATTCAGCTATATGAAGTGTAACTTTACTGTGTCCCTCTACCATGCCAAGCAAAAGGGTTTTGTTGTAGCACTGACTAAAAAATCTAGAGAAACAAGAGTGTCATGCTATGTGTCTATGCATAATAATATGAAGATGATAATACACTTTGTGATTTACATAACTGCAACTTACCTAAGAAAAGAAGACTACATGATTCGCTATGGTTTATGGCATGTATAAGTATTATGATTATTATATGCACATGATGCTTTGTAGTAGTGTGTATGTGGAATGCTCTTGCTCTTATCTGCAAGTTTTGGAGGTTGAAGTGGTGGGGTAAGCAAACATTAAATACACAAGAACAAGGCAATACCTAAAACTAGAGAACAAGCAGCAATATATTAAGATTAGATTGCGAGCTGTCTACACAATTCCCGAACTGGCTAGCCTAAAAAATCTGCAAGCGAATTACAAAGCTAAAGAACAATACACTTAAAACCAAATGCTAACAACGAAGGTCTAACACGTGCTCTTAGTTAAATCCCATGCGTGGCTATTATTTCTGAGAGGAAAATTCACTGCACTTCTAAATAAATGGCACAGATAGAGAAAAAACCTTTAGTGTTGCTTTTTTTCCTTTTGTATCCTCTAAATTATCTTTTTCCTCTTACTTTTTTGTGCATTTTTTCGGTTGAGTGAGATTCTCGAAAAATGCTACACATATTTTTATTTTCTCTTTCAAAATAACCGATTTTTTCTATCAATATATTTCTCCAGCTTTTCCCGATGTTGAAGTACCTTCGAACGCAGTACTTGAAATTAATGTGCAATGCAATTTTGTGTTGGTGGTCGCTCTAACATTGAAGGAAAATATAAAGTTTTCTGTTCCATTCCACTCATCATGCCTTTCATGCGGTGAGCTGTTCATGATAAAGTGAAAACAAACACACATGAGTTCTGTATGCATTCCAACTAAATATCTTAAGGTTCTCTACAAATAAATAGTTGGAGTAAAGTATGTATAAAGGGTTCCACAGGAAAAAAGTCAAAAGAGCAGTGTGTACTGTGCACAATGTTTAGTTTGTAGTTTGATGTACTTTACGTCACTGGGAAATCCTTGTGAACGAAAGAAAATGAAATTCACTACTGGTTATTTTCAGAGAGGAAAAAGGAGAGTTTGTCTAGACAGGAATGGTATATGTACAAATGTGAGTGTATAGAAAATAAGTAGAAAAACTTACCAATTCACTGTTATTGTTATGTTATGGTTATACGGCTAGCAATAGCAATGCTAAGCCAGCCAAGATGGGATACTGTAAATGATATAGGTAGAGAGGAGACGGGATAATAACCCACAACCCACTAGACACACATGTGTGGACTATGGGCATACGGACCTATTGAAGAAAAGCTCATGAAATTCAGAGTCAATGCATTGGAACTTATTTTTATTGCTTGAGAAAGAACTCACAGTTTTAGTAGCAGTGTTGCATTGAGCAATAAAATGACTTTCCCTTTCTTTTGTTCTCATGAATGAGACTTTTGTTCCTTTCTTACTCCTCCGGTGGTGGTGATCGCGTGGAGAGCGGCAGTATAGTAATGTTTTCTGATATTGTGAGGGCATTTTGGAGAGTTGAGTCTGGAATAAAAAAAGTGTTTACACATAACATAAAAAATCACGGGAGTAGTTTAGAATGATTATTTGCAATGATATTATGATTATATAAGACGAGATAGCTTTGTTGGCCGACAATGGTTATAAGTAAAGAAGACAAATCGCATCTATTGCATCCAAAATGCATCCATCGTACAATACCCCTGGTTTCTAGTTCAGTAAA
>JAQIWN010001206.1:0-22361 GCA_034699025.1 Entomobrya cf. arborea Gr-Col-00668
TGGAATCAAATGCGAAATGACAGTTTATGATGAATGAATAAGGTTTTTTTTTGTTAATCATTTGAGCGATTTTTATGCAGCTTATGAGAAAATGATAGTGTTAGGGCTAAAGAGTCTGAAAATGATAAATAATATTGCATTGAATAACTTTTACTTAAAATATTCATGCGAAATAAGCTAAGATGCTAGAACGTATTGATTATTGGGAGAAGGATATTTTTTGAAAAAATAAAATCAGCCACAAGTTGACGAAAAGTTATGTTCAGTTGGAAATTTGTAAATATGTACCGAAAACTACATTACGTTATATAAGCTGATGCAAGATGACAGTAAAGTTAGGAAATACAATAGTATTTGGGGGTTAAGCAAGACAAGTTGTAAAGAAAATTAAAGATTTTGATTTTGTAAACTTTCGACTGTAAGCTAGAATTTATTGTTTAAATGAAAAAAATCTAAGGAATTTATTCTAAATGTTTGAAATGTTTACTAAAGCGCAAACATTTGAATTTCCATTACCTCCATGTCTTTTCTTTTCGCAGAAATGTGATTAAAACATGTTTTTAATGCCAAATTACGGTTTATTAAATGGATTTTAAAGATTTACAAGATTTAGATTCTTAAAACTTCGTATATTTTATCAGTTTAGAGCTTTATTTTCAAATCAGTTTTCCAATAAAACAACAGCAGTTTGAAATAATACCATGATGTAATTAATCGAAGAGTGTAATTTTTCAATGTAATTTATGATAGAAGAGAAACAAACAATTAACATGAATATTTGATGAAAATTACTCTTGTTTTTTTCAGTAGTTGACGTTGACAGTTGATGTTGATATCCTTGCTGAATGATTGCAGTGAAAAATAATAATGGTTTAATTAATCGGCCGGCGAAGTTCAGGACACCTCTATACCATGTAAAAAGTGTAATCTAGACTTTTGAACTTATTGTTTTTTTTAATGTTAGTAAAACAAACTTAACACTTACTACATGAAAAAGACTAAAATTGTTTAATTATTATATCATAAATTCAGCATATTTCAGCCAAATGTATTCTGATAGAGAAGCTGATTTCGTAGAAAAATTCATGAACTTCACCGTTTCATATATGCCAATAATGGTGTACAACAATCATTTATTAATCAAGGTGGGGATGGGGACAGCATTCCACAAACCGCTAATTGTAGGTGCAACTTATTTTTATCATTGGATTGTTGGGTAGTCTTGCTTCAAAGCAAGTCATGTACTGCCATTGAATGAATATGGTAAAATAAATGGAGTAAGGGCAAATTAATAATTATAAAGATGAGTAGGAATAAAACATGCACTTTTGAAAATGTAAATTTTTGTGGTTTTGTGTTTTTTTAAAAATTTATTGTTTTTTTATATCTCTTAAAATCTTGAACGTTCATCTAAACCGATTAAAATATCACTACAAAAACTTTTGTTGTCTGTCTATTAATTCTGTGGTCATTTTTTTCCCTGGCTGGACGACATTATGGCTGATCAAGATGAAATTAAAAGTAACTGAATAGAGCTGAGTGTTGTAAAATATATCATTAGAATATTTATAGAATAATTACGATAACAATAATAATATAGAGAGACGAGAAGAAAACGCAAAGATTTTGTTTTGTGTGTGTGTTGTATATAATATATAATATCCATTAATAAGACATTCGTATCATTATTTGTCATCATCAGTAAAAATAATTGGCTTTGCTGACATATTTTATAACTCACCATCATCATCATTCTTTTATACAACTATATAATATTTTTTCTGCATAAATGTACATATTTAGTTAACTATATCGTAAGAGAAACAATAAATATTTATGTATTTTCTTTCTAGATTCAAAACACCAATAAAGGATAAAACGGGTGTACAATGTTACTGTTAAGCTAGTCTTACTACCAATTAAAAAAATAACCGTGAGTTAGTAATTCGTAAAGTTTAAGGGAAGGTCAAAAAGAGAAGAAGAACAACTATGAATTGATTGATTGCGTTTTTTATATGAATATGTGTGAAAACTATGAACATGGAATTTGTTGGGTTTTTACAAGATTTATAGAGAAATCAACACAACTAAAGTGACTAGACAGAGCAAATTATCATTTTGTTTTAAAGAAATGAAATCAGCTTTGAATAAAGTATTTTTTGGTTGCGTTCTAAATTATCATTTTTCCCGTCTGGATTTTTTTTTTGAAACTGTTTTGCTAAAAATATAAGATTTTTTTGTATATTATTTTGATTTTTCTCATATTTATCATCATTTTTACAGTTGTCTTCTAAAAATCTAAAATAGTAATGTTTTTTTTCTTTATACATTATAGATACAGATACAAGTTTAATAACATGAACAATAATCATTTTTTACATATTTCATATATGATAATAATAAGAGTAGTGATTTTAATACAATTATTATTATTTATATGTGTAATGTTTTAAAGATTAGTTTTTTATGTCTAGATTTTGGAGCAGAGAGATACGTATGGTTGGTTAAATATAATTATGCACTGAATATCCACGACTGCATAATAAAAAGATGCTGGTTTGATAAAAGTACTTATTGCTTTCCGAATAAAATTGAATTTTCTTCTGGTAGATTCTAATAAAGTAATACCATTATTATTAGCATTTATTGTAATAATAACAGAGGTAAAATAATAATATAGTAACAAATTATTTTTTAAATGTAGGGATTAAAACGGTTCCGAAGTACTGTGACGGTTTGAAAATTTATTACATTAATTTAATTATACTTTAAATACAGTATTCTTTTTTTAACAATATCTAGAAAGGCCGAATCTCTTCGCGAGTTCATTGAATTGAACTCGGGTTGAGTTGTTTAAATTTAAAAGGTTACTGGTCACGTTTAGCGCCTCTCGTCGACGGATGGACCTGTAAAATTTATTCAATATAAAAAACTCATATTAAATTTCAGAACAAACACATTTGAAAAAGTCAGTTTAGTTTAAGTATTTTTTCTAAATACTACTTTTACTTATTTACAGAATATTATGCGATTTATAATAATAAATCAGATGATGTTACTCTAATTTTCTAAATATTATTACCAATTTACTATGAACTGATCTACAAATACATGAAGACTACTAGGTTACCAAATAATAACTAAATGAATACTTTAAATGAACTAAAATCACCAGTATTTCCGACACTTCAACGAAGATTCAATAGCAAGGGAGTGTTTATATTTTAAAGTATAAAAAATCAAAACTGAAATCGATATGAATGCATGAAATGCATGATTGGGTAAGCTTAATCAGCAATTATTGAAAAGTCGGATAAGTGACATTCTATTTTTTAAAGAAAAATTAATTCGTAAATACATGCATATTTATCTCAAGTTAATTTTGGGATTCTAAATTAGATCGGTTAAAACTGCACACTAGGATATCTAGGTTAAATATCTTTGAAATAGGGGTAGTTTTTTAAGTACAGTCAATTTAAGGAATTGAAATGTGTGTGCGTGTGTACCATTAACTTAGTTTGAGGTTTTTGTATTTTAATTTGACAAGGTAATAAAAGGGTTTCCAGCACTTTATTTGACTGGTGCAGCTGATACTTCAGGGCCTGAATAATAAAAAAGAGAATTAAAATAATAGGGAAACTCATTCACCATTCCAGTTTCAAGAGTTCCAAGTACATGCATTAAAAGTGTATAATATGAAAAATTCATCATCATTTATAAATATAAAATCAAAACAAGAGTAAACTATGTACATCAGATCAGTTCAATCAAAATCCAGTGGTAAGTACCAATATCAAAGTCAAAATGATCTATACTAAAATTATTAATTTATTATTACCTTGGTAGACGAGCAGTGGTTTGATCACAGAACAGCAGCGCATCAGCAGACGAAAAACAACAAAACACGCAACGATGCGCCAAGGGACGAAGGTACAACGTACGATTACGACATACATGTTAGAGGACAAAATCAACGCAACGCGCAACCATCGCAACTTGTTTTACAATATGCGTTTCCAAATATAATTTTAAAAGCAGCTATAAAAACATTAACCCGTATTTTAAACCGTTCCACAGCAACATGAACAGCAGAAGAAGACAAGTTCAAATCCATCAGCAATCTACGGAACTAGAGGACCTAAACCCCACTAATTGCCACAACATAACATCTCGTACTAGAACAACTTATGTTTTAAAAATAAATATAAATTCAAATCAAAAACAATAACTTTTAAATTGTGTGTACCTTCACCAAATAAATAAATGTTTTATGCTATGATAACTGTACTTTGTTATTAGTACGGTAGCGGTGTAGTAACTAAATATAGCCATTTTCTTTTTAACTTTCAAGATTATTTTATTTTTTTAAAAACTCTTTTGTATTCGTGATGTGCAATTGTTTTTTTCAATAATAGTTTCAAACATTACCATAATTATTACTCTTTTTTGCAGACAAATTTAACTAAAAAATTATTTATGTCGATTTATACCTGGTTTTTTAATCTTTTTTTTTGTATATGCATAATGATTATAATATTAAATACATACTTATAAATGAACGCGTGTAGTCATAAATATAATTTTAATTAACATGCATTACAACTTTGGATAGTTAAGTAATACAACAACAAACCATACAAGGTTAAAACTTGGTTTCATCCAGTTTTTTTCTCATTTCAAGTTTTTACTTTTTAAAAATATTTAATTACTGATGATATTGAGAACAGTATTATAATCAATTACTGTTCATCGCATTTTTTATCAACTGTTTTCAAACGCAACGAGCTCGTTTTTTGTCGCTCGAAGTATTGTACCATGCTATAAAACAACACAGCTAACTAAGGACTATCTATTAAAAAAACACTGCGAATTATTTTAAAAAAATGATTAGTAGAGGGAATTAGCAAAAAACGGTGATGTGAATTTTCGAATTATGATAATTTTGTATTGACACGTCTGTTTTTTTTCTATGAAAATTTACAAAATATATTTCACACGTCTGTGTAAAACCTGCAGATTGACCATTTTTTATAAAATCTACCCTCAAAAAGGATCTTCTTTGGCTATATGTTTCCTCTAAAATATTTACAGTATGATTATCCAATTTTCTGTCTCTCAATATATTTCTAATTTCCCTGCAACTTCTCGTTTCTTTTTTTTCATAGTACCGAACTGGCTTTTAAATTTAAAAAAACGGAACACGATGAGCTATTGTAGTTCTTAAAATACTTTTCAAAAGTTTCATTATTGACTTTCACTCTCCCTGGTTTTTAATGCTTCTTTCGTTTTTAACGAATTAAGAACACTTGGTTGTTTTATTTTTTTTCATAAAAATGTACGAAATGTAGTCATATTTAATTTTCCTAACTTTATTTTTTATTGAGAATTATAACTGCAAAAACTTCTTTAAAAATTGCTGAATGAAAAGTAAAATAAATTCGATACCAAATCTCTTTCCTCGCTAAAGTACAGGTATTTTCATTTGACGATGAAACGTTAAAAATATTGCTTTTCAATGTTTGAGGAATAGCCATTTCACTGATATTTCACAGTAGAAAAAATCTTTTTTTTCTGTAAGGGCATGGCCCATCAATTGGATTAATTTATAATTTACTTTTTTTTCAGTGTTAGAATTTCACTTTCTAAAAAACAGACTACAAAATTGTTCTTCCAAATGACCTATTGTAATTTCGTCGCAGTTACTGTGTTGATAAAACAATTCGCAATAGATGTGTTCATGCGTTTTTTTATACAGCTACAATTTTAAACGAAACACTACCATAGAATTTTTAAATTAAAATTACACATTATGTAATATTATGTATGACAAGACAATACAGTTTTATACGGTTACACGGCTTTTATTACAAATACAGTACGATTATCCTCATGATTATTTTTAATTAATAATAATATGTTCTTAGTAATTCAACAATTTCATTTATCAACAAACATTATGTTATAATGCAGATCAATTGCACTTTCAACATCAAAAATGCAAATTTTCACTCACACTTCATTCTTTTCCGACTTGTAAAACAAATATTTTTTAAAAACTTACTGTTTAAGGTGTGTACTTCCTGTTTTTTCGTTGCAACATTTACTCATCAACTCAATCAAACATTTCATCAAAGCATTCACACAATCATACTACAATTAATAATATACAGTATCAACAATTGACTCGTCTTTCACTTTCTCCTAGAAAACTAATTTATTAAAACTTTATAAGTATGTATCGTAAAAGTAACCAAATTATTTCCACGATGATTTTTAATGAAGAAGTCATGTCGATGAACAATTGAATGCACACCTTGTGTATGAATTACGCTTCTTTAAGTACGTACGTATGATGTAAAGAAAATAATATGCTTAATAATATTATTTAACTATATAGCATCTTATCATTTTACAACATTAACAATGCAATGCCGGTTGTGCCTGTGACAAATGTTGATGTAATTATTATTGTTTTGTAATTATTTGTAACAACTTCCTGAATGATTTTCACAACACTTTATATCGTTTTTTTGCAGTTATTCTATTATTAAGTTGTGATCGAATGCTTCACTTAAAGCTTTCATTTCTTTGTGGGCACTGATCCAAAGGAACCGGTCCAAAGGATTGCCCAAAATAAATCAAGGACTGCTTTCAAAGACGAATAAACTGCTCTAGAAATATCTTTTTTATGAATATATAACGGCATTATTTGTATTTTTATATAGTACAAATCAAACACTTTTTTTATCATGCCTAAAAGTATTGTTTCAACAGACCAATAATTCTTTCTTTTTAAATCTATCTTAGATTTTTATGTGTAGTAAAAAGTATAAGCCTAACTTTGTACAAGATGAAAGGTGAAATATCATCTGTGCTGTTTCCATAGATGAATTTATGTTTGCAAAACTTATCTCGTATTTTCAAAAAATCATTTAGAGATATCTAAATATTGTTTTTCTCCTTTCTACTGATAATTACACTATTATTACTTCTTTGTTTTTGACACCGTATGATAGCCACCTCAAACAAGGGATTTGAGAACATGATTCTATTCCATCATTACATACATATTATATCACTTACATGACTCACAACTTATAGATTTGCTTGCATGAAGTTGTAATGCAACTACTTTCTCTCTCATTTAATCTGACTTACAAGTTGTCTGGAAATATTTCAATTTTCATACAAAATAGAATGAGGTGGCTATGTGTTAGTATTGAATAGTATTATAAATTTTATTGATCCCTCAACATAAATTAACCTGCTTTAATAGGACTAATATCTATCTTCTTTGTTTTAAAATAAATAATCCAAGTGAAGGTTTACAATTATTTACTGTTAAAGCAAAAAGAGCTTCTACTAGAAAAAACCATCTTGTTGACTCATAAAATACTGACATAGCGTAGTAGTGTATCATGTTATTTAATTAATTATTGTTATTGTTATGCACGGTTTCACGTCAAAGAGACGAAAGTAATTTAGTAGGTGTAACTTTAGTTGCTATAGAACGCTTAGATATTAGTACATTTGTTGAAGCAAGAAATGATGCATAATACAAATGCTACGGTCATTCACAATAATGATAATATAAAATGAAAAAGGTACATTGATAAAATTTAACGGAGCCCCCTTACTTCATTTAAAGGACATGACGACAATGGACAAAATACAAATAACATGTAAAGACAACCACAATTAATGATAATTATTATAACAAGTAAGCGGTAAAGCTGAATTAAGATTTGACTTTAGCTCTGACTTGTAGGCACCAAAGTAATGTTCACGATGTTAAATTTTGATGAATAACTAACTGCAACTTATTATAAGTCATCCTACGGAATTCCAAGATCTAAACTTTCAGTATCACTAAATCCCTATCGTGCACAGCAATAATTAGTGTGAAAACAGAATAATGAGGCATTATTTTGTTTTATATCATGCTGAATAAATGATTTTCTCGCTCTTCAATCTTTTCAATATTGGTTGATGTCGCCTTCTCGTCATCTTAATAACTAAGTCTTTTAAGAAAGCAGTTCTCATCCTATATCACAATGATAGTTAGAACTAAGTGTTTTACAATTATACAAGTCTTCATGGCTGGATAAAAGGCCTGAACTTAATTTTCCGTTTACAACTGTATCACAAAATTATATTTATACTAAGAAAGAATGTTATTGATTCAATGCAAATCGTGCACTGTATATTCCATGTTATTTTCTCCCTCTAAACATCAGACTCACTCACTTATTCCCTTACAGATCGAAATTCAATAATTTTAAAATCTCAAAAAACCCAAGTCAGTAATTATTATTAATCGCAGAAGTAGATTGTTAATAATAGAAAATGTGTTAGAAAAAAGGAATGATTAATTCAGAATGCTGTGTTAAATTTGTAGTAGCACTATTAGTAGCGTCAACACGGGAAAGAAAAAAAATACACATCTGTCAACAACGCATATATTTCGTATGAGTACTAAGATAATCATTTAACATTAAATAAAGTTTAGAAATAAAAAATGCAGATCTTTTTTTTCAACATTATTTATATGGGTAGCGGTTTTTTTTATCTTGGACGATTATATATGGCTTGAGAAAAGCTCAAGGCATTTTGACTGGTTTCATATTATATTATAGCCTTTTCATTTTCTAAAATAGTATATTGGACAATAAAAATGATATCATCATAAAAATTAGGTATTATGCCACGTGATGACCGGTAATTGAAGATATATAACAATGATATTCTGAACTTGTTAATTTAGAATTCAGAAAGAGCTAAAATGATGAGCACACGTTAAAACGGGAAAAACACGAAGATCAACACAAAGTAAACAGCCCACATCAAAATAATTCCAGGACTATTTAATAAAATCTGCTTGCCTTCAAAGTATTTGCGGGCGATGAATTTGAGCGTTTCATCGATGAGAATGACAGGGATGGAAAGCTTCATTACTGCCATCCATTCTTCGGTGTTAAGTGGAGTTACCTGGAACACTTGCTGTAAATTGGAAAAAGAAAGAAGCAAATAAACATTAGAAATCATTCGGATAAAACACAGAAAACACACCACTAGAATGTTCGATGAACAAAGAAATGTAACTAACCGAAAGGATTTCAACATAGAGGATGACGAAGTGAAGACTGAAGGAAAGAATCATGGCCAAGAGCAACCAAATGTTAATCCATGGGGGCATGACAATCAGAGACTGATTTTCAGACAAGCTGTTCATGGCGTTCAACATCTCAATTGTGACCAGCACAGACAGAGCCATGGTCATTGAGTGAGGATCATGGAAAATGGTGCAGTCGATTCCCTTGAAGGCATCATTGTCGGGTGCGCATTGCAAGTGGTGGGTCTGAAATGAAAATAACAAAAATGATTAAATGATACATTTAATTACTCTTTCTTGTTAAATAACTTAAAATGTGATAAATAGAGTTAACTTACGAGTTGGTAGTAAGAAAGTTGTGGGCCATCAGAGTACATCATGAACCACCAAGTAGCACCTCCAACAGTGGCGGCACCGACGTATCCACCAACAGCCATGTAACGGAAGAACAACCAACCGGAGATCAAGCTTTCGTTAGCCTTTCGTGGTTGCTGTGAAATCAAACAAATGTATACAATTAGTAATGGGTGTGTATAAAAAAACTAAAAACTTTTTCTATTAAAGTATATTATCATTATCATACTTTGTTCATGATGTCCATATCTGGAGGGTTGAATCCGAGGGCAGTGGCTGGGAAACCGTCAGTGACCAAGTTGACCCACAAAAGTTGTACTGGAATAAGAGCCTCTGGGAGACCAAGAGCAGCAGTCAAGAAGATGGACACGACCTCACCAATGTTGGAAGAAATGAGGTATCGGATGAATTGTTTCATGTTGTTGTAAATGGCACGACCTTCCTCAACGGCAGCGACAATGGTGCTGAAGTTATCATCAGCCAACACCATCTCAGCGGCAGACTTGGCGACAGCAGTTCCGGAACCCATGGCAATACCGATTTCAGCCTGTAATTACAATCATAACAAAATAAGTCCAATGCTATATTATATTGCATACTGGTACGAAATATTATTAAAGGAAGTATCGTTACCTTTTTCAAGGCAGGGGCATCGTTGACACCATCACCAGTCATGGCAGAAATCTCATTCATGGATTGCAAGTACTCAACAATCTTGGACTTGTGAGATGGCTCTACTCGGGAGAAGAGACGGGCTCTAGCACAGGCAGCACGTTGTTCAGAGATTGGCAGATCATCAAATTCGCGACCAGAGTAGGACAGTCCAGTAGTATCCTCTTCCTCAGTAAAGACACCAATACGTCTGCAGATAGCTTCAGCAGTTCCCTTTTGAGTAATACATAAACAATGGTTAGGTTTAATTATACTTATGCAAGGACGCATAATGGAAGACATAGTTTGTAGTGACTGCAAATTACCTTGTTATCACCAGTGATGACAATGACACGAATACCAGCTTGACGGCAACGAACAATGGAGTCGAAGACTTCCTTCCTTGGGGGATCCAACATACCGACAACACCAACAAAGGTCATGTTGACTTCATATTGGTAGAACTTGGTAGAGTCAATAAGGTCCATATCTTCGGGCTTCATGGGTGAATCGATGGTGGCAAGAGCCAAGCAACGGAGAGTGTCACGGCCAGTACCATATCCACGGGTGATTTCGAGAATCTTGTTCATGATTGGTTGAGTCATTGGCACCTTCTGGGCTCCAACACGGACGTGCGTGCAACGATCCAAAACACCTTCTGGGGCACCCTTGATAAACATCTTTGGTCCATTTCCAAGACGAGTAGGCTTAAGTGGAACACAGTAGCTGGACATTGATTTCCTGTCACGGGAGAATTCAAGAGTGAATTCCTGCAATAAAAGACAAAAAAAATTACCATCATTTCATATCCATACTTTTTTTTGACATACAACATATAATTAGTAACAACAACAATGCTACGTTACCTTCTTCCATTTGGTTTCCATATCTTGACGGACGACAATGGCAGCACCACGTCGGTCTAATCCGGTCTTTTGCAAGTTGTAGGGGTTGGCCTTCTCAGCAAGGACAATCAGGGCGGTCTCAGTAGCCTCACCAACCTTTTCGAAAGCTTGTTTGAATTCGTTAAAGTCGATGGCAGAGTCGTTACACATGATGCAAATAGTGCAGATTTCTTGCAGGGCTTCGAAGTCACCAGCCTTGACTTTTTGTCCTCGTTGGAAGACTTCTCCAATTGGTTCGTAGGTGGATCCAGTAATTTCAAATTCGTTGACACTGATGTCGCTTCCGTCAATCCTGTCGAAAATGAACATCCTGCTGACAGACATTTGGTTGGTGGTGAGTGTTCCAGTCTTATCAGAGCAGATGACAGATGTGCAGCCCAAAGTCTCTACAGATGGGAGAGATCGGACAATAGCGTTCTTGGCAGCCATACGCCGAGTACCCAAGGCAAGACAAGTGGTGATGACAGCGGGCAAACCTTCAGGAATAGCAGCGACAGCCAGAGCTACAGCAATCTTGAAATAGTAGATGGCACCTTTGATCCATGATCCACCATGAGCAGGGTCGTTAAAATGTCCAATGTTGATAGCCCAGACAGCAACGCAAATGATGGAAATAACCTACCATAACAAATATGTCATCGTTAGACTTAGAATTTGAGACGTCTTGAAACATTTACTTCGAATCTGAATATAAGTACCTTTGACAATTGTTCACCAAATTCATCGAGCTTCTGTTGAAGGGGAGTCTTGATCTCTACGGTCTCTGACATCTCAGTTCGGATCTTACCAATAGCAGTGTTAAGTCCAGTACCAATTACAATACCACGAGCTTTACCAGCAGCGACGTTTGTACCACTGAAAAGAATGTTTTTCTTGTCTTGATTGACAGCCCTGGGGTCAGGAACTGGCTCATTGTGCTTAATGACGGATACAGACTCTCCAGTAAGGATAGATTGATCAATTCGCAGAGTGGTGGACAAAACCTTCACGATACGGATATCAGCGGGGATTTTGTCACCAACTGTAAATAAAAAACATAATTTTATAATAATAAGCTGTAAGATTTTGGGAATCCACAATTGTTAATATCATTATCTGACTAACCGGAAACTTCAACAAGATCTCCAGGCACGATTTCGCGGGAGCGAACCTTCTGTACACCGGACTTGTCAGAGCGGATGACTTTGCCCATTTCAGGTTCGTATTCTTTCAAAGCTTCAATAGCACTCTCAGCATTTCTCTCCTGTAAAGTAAAGCATTGTATATAATAATCATGTACCTGCACATGAAGTTAATATAGTTTGAAAATGGTCTAAACGAGTCTTACCTGCCACACACCAACAATAGCATTGGCAATAAGAATGAGCAAAATAACAAAGGGTTCTACGAAAGCGGTGATTCCTTCAGCCTCATCGTCGTGTTCTTCAAAACAGGCTAAAACCTATGAGAAAAAATGAGCAATTTAGATACACTCTTTATCTAGCTGACTTTTATTATTAAATTCGATCTTTAAAATACTTACGAAAGAGATGATAGCGGCAAGAAGCAAAATTTTGACTAACAGATCATCGAATTGTTCTAAAACCAACTGCCATAATGTCTTGCCCTCTTCAGCGGGAAGTTCTGGAACACAAAAAAAGATCACAAGATGAACAATAAGCCTGATATTTCACCCATCAAAATTAAAATTAGCTTCACTACAATTTGCCAAACTAGTCCAGTTTTAAATCATACAGTGAACATATGTCATGTCATGTCGTAAATTAGATCTTTAAACTTACCATTAGGACCATATTTCTCCTGGTGCCTTTTCACCTGATCAGGAGACAAACCCCTTTCAGGGTCTGTTCCAAAATGATTTACTACCTCCTCCCAAGTCCTTGCGTGGCCGTCATCCATGGTGGCCACCAAATTTAAAATTTACGGTTAAAAGTCTCTAAAATGTCTTTATAATTCGCCGAACTTCACTTCACAATATTTATCTCTTCTTGTTGATCCTCTCCAAGATTGGCAAGATCTACACATAACACAAAGAAAAAAAACAATATAAATCACTGCTCTACATCTCAACAATTACCTTAACTACACTTAATTCCACACATCATATCACCAATCTCCCTTCAAAAACTATACTAATCAACCTCCAACCAACCCTACACCCTGTCACTTACTCTAACAATTAAAATATCAAAAAATAACCCCAAAAGCTTCACACTAATCCAATATTGAAATCTCCCAAGAAAACCTAATTAACTTTCCCTAAAAAAATCACCCCTATAGTTCAATCTCTTAATCAATATTAATATTTACTCCACCTTTTAAAAACTCGCCACTTTAAAATCCAACTGTTTCTTTTAATTGTTCATTTTCACACTGTGTGCTTCATTTTTTCTATTCACATTTTAAAGACACGACACATACTTAAATGAAAGCAAGATCAACAAATCTTCTACACTAAACGGGAAAACAGAAGGCTGGCAGCAAGAATAAAAAAAAGAGCCACGGAGCCACCGGTCACTGAAGAATAGAAAAAAGTTGAGTTGGTTCTCTGCGTTGCTGCGCTTGTTGAAGAGAAAAAAAAGTATGTATGTTCAGGTTACTACACTCACTCCGCAACATCTCTCATCATCACTTCTCTTTCTACTTTGTACAAATGACTGCTTTGCTGGCCCAGCTTGAAAAATGGATATAGGTAAAAACACGTAGTGTATAAAATATATTCATTGTACACTTTTGTACATATTGTTAGATTGGAGTACAGCACACATCACCACCACCACCACACATTCCGCTATACATAGTTTGCAGAGAGTGTGAGAGTAAGTTAAGTAGTGATTCTTTAGGGACCAATAAAAAAGCTACTTTTTTCAATGTACACATCAGCTGAATAAAAATTGTGAATACGCAATAATTCCCTGTCCCGTCATCTTTGCGCTGGGTACACCAACCCGCAGCGCCTTAAAACAAACTCTTGAGCATGCAAATCAAAATGAAATACCCGACATTATAGAGCCATTTGATTTGAGGAGAGTGCATTGCATTTGTGCAGAGTGCAAAATCATAGCGAACCGGGTGCGGGTGCCGAGAAATCAAACCAACTTTGTTTCAGAATGCAAAAAATGAATGATGATGGAAGGTTCATCGACATAGTAAACTCTACAGGACAAATTCTACTTGTCATTTTTAAGACGCCACTTTTAGTTTAAATATTAAATGAGATCTTAATTGTTACCTTGTTTCTATGAATAATTTTATTGAAATTAATTTTAAAAGCACTCTGCATTTAAAAAAAAATTATTTCGTTTACTGATTACATAATATGTAATTACTTAATTGTCTTTTAGGAATTAGCTTTTTTAATATTCTGTGCTGTGGGGCATTTGGACACATACTTAAAATATTTCATGGTAAGTTATTTTGGGATTAAGTTGGCTTAACGATGACGGTCGTAGTTAGTAGGTAGTCATGATGAAGACGATTATAAAGGTATTGATGGAGCACACATAGTTATTGCACTTGTGGTAGGTAAATGTAGTCGTAGTCGTCGTGGTAGTAATCATAATCATAGAGATGATACCGTGCAACGCATAAAAATTCAGACTGGTTTTCTTTTGCAAACTAAAAACTAAACTCTGGGTTGGTTTTTGGTATATGCATTTTAGTATGTATGCAATATGCCGCATCATCATTGCTAACTTTTCTCACAAGTTTTGTACAGAGAGTTATAAAAAAAGCACAGAGGTACGACTACGACTGACTAAGGACAAGTAACTAGTATTGTTGGTTAGTATGGTAAAGAGAATCATGGAGTGTGGATTGTGGATTGGTTTGGAGTTTGGATGGACCAGAAGAGAGAAGATGCCATAATGTAAATGTACCATTATTTGCCAGCAAGTTTTTTAAAAAACTAATACCATCGGAGGATCATATCATATCATATCTCTGCGGATGGTTGCGGTAAGGTTTGTAATGTTAAGTAAAAAGCAAACGTGTCCTAAAACTCTTCGTCAGCAGAACAGCATCATCAGCATCATGATGACTGAATGACGTAGTTGATGGTGCTGCTGGTGGTGGTGATAGTGATGCTGATGATGATGGACCACCGGCCTTCTTAACTTAAAACACGGCGAATTATTGCTATAGCATAATAATCATAACTATAACCGTAAAACTGAGAGAGAAACAAAAGTAAGGTTGCAATACTCAAGACCAAGATCAGAAAATTGAAAACAGTTTTTATAAAAGTTGCGAGGCGGGGGCACGGGAGTTGAATGATTTTGCTTAATTATTACAATTGCCACAAGCAAAAATTATGCAAAAAACTTTGGCTTTTAGATTTTATCTGTCACCCGTCAATTTTAAAAGTGGCAAGAAAATGTAAACTTGCGAGTAGGATTATTAAAATATATTTTTCTCATAACTGCTAACTGACAGACGGACAAACATGTTAAATATATAATATTTATTGAAAACGTGATGGGTTGTTATAAAGACCTGAAACCGATTAAGCTTTACAATGCTGCATCTTCATTGAAAATTCATTGCTTCTTCCCATTTTTTTATTCTGACTATGCTACTTATAATACATACATAAAAATTTACTTTTTAAGTGTCAAGTCAAATAGTAGACTAGATACGATACTACTGCTGTTTTTTTTTGCTGCTACTTGCAAAAATTTAATAATATGCTGCATTATGCATTACAATAAGTAATATATTTCTCCTTGTCTTCATTATGGGAACTGCTGAACTGAGCAAAATATTAGCTATACTAGTATTTTGCGCAGTCAAGTGCAAAAACAATCATGTACAAAAAAATATACAGTACTAAAAATGCTCAATATACATTAAAGCACATCAGGAAGGACATGGACACGGGACACGGACATACCATTGCATTGTGTGATACTTAAAAGTGTAGAAAACGAACAAAGTTTTTAGTACAAAAGCAAGTCTACAAAGTCCATTCTCTCCCATTTTTCAATCATGAGAATTTGAATAATAGAACAAATAGATCACATGCAGATGAAAAATTATAATTAGAAGCCAGAAAATGAGCCAGAAACTATTGTATTGAGCCTTGATTGAGTTCTGTGACTATGTGGCTGGCTGCTATTGACCATTGTCAATAGATGGATGTATGCAATGAACTGACTTTGTTCAAAGAGAACGGTGGTCTAGCCTAAAAAGCATGGCATGTCGTATGTCTGGTGGTCATACAAATATCTACGCATTCCAAATATTGTAATCTATTTCTCTGTGTATTGTATACCATCATACATACTAGAGATATACTATTCAATTCACTCAGAGTAGTTCGTAGTTCGTAGTAATACAAGTTGAAATTGAACTTCTTTGAAATCCTCATCATCTCAATTAATGTTACGTGTGTTAACGTACAAACTTGACTTACTCCACTTTGTTTCTCACCATGCTTGCTTGACTTTTTTTTGGACTGATCCAAAATCCAATCCAAATCCACATAAAAATATTCCTATCTCTCTTCTTAACTCTTTGTAAGCAAAGTACGTAAGCAAAAGACGCAAAAAATAAGTTATCACGGAAAAATGATGGTGGTGGAAGGATCAATGGTGGTGGTGATGATGATGTGATGACGACGATGAAAGCTTTTCGTAGTAAAGTTAAGTAAGTTAGTTAGACATTACTATAAATAAGGCACGCATGGCATGCTACTTTTTTTTGGTCTTACTATTTATAATAAAGCTTGAATCTTGAATTAGAAAAATATGCAAAGAATTGTCTGTTTTTGGTCAATATTCACCTTTTTTACCTAGACACACGTTCTCCCTGGATATTTTATTTATTGTTATACTACTTTGTAAGTAAGGTAGGTAGGTAATACATTTATGCATCTCTTTCATTCAGATAAGTATGTTTAAAGATGTTGGTTTAGCTGTGATGTAAGTATGTGTACAACAGTTGCCATTATTTTTTTCCTATTTGATTTTTTTTCTTCATATTATGGAAGTCCTTGCGTACATTTTAGTGTTTATGTGTAAAATAAAAATACACGTAAAAAAAGTAAAATAGCCATGCCAAAAAATAGTCTAGTCTTTTCAAATGTGTGGTTTGGTTTGGTTTGTTTGGAACAGAAGAGCTTAGAGGAATATGAGTTTCCACCTCAAGAAACACCACCATTATCATTAACATCATCATCATCCCATCTTCTCCTTTCGCACCTTTAACCATATTTATATTCCATTGTTATTACTTCATCTATTTTTTTTGAATGTGTGCTTTTCTTGGTCTAAAAACACAACTATAGAATTTATATTGAATATTGTCCTCTGACTTGCAAATATGTAATGAAAACATTGGGTTATTATGCCATGCTAAACCACTTTTCATGCCGAACTGCTCATAGCACATAATCTCATCTCTTCACAAACTCTAAACAGAGCACATAGCAGAGTTACTATGTTTAGATTTCTAATCTTCCTCTGGACAATTTATTTTACTTTTTTCCTCTTTTCAAATATTAATATGTTGTTTGGGCTGGGCAGTCTAAATAAAAAAGGTGGTCATTCAGTATTCAATGGACCAAAAAGGAAAACAAAAAAAACTATTACCGTAATGACAAAAAATGACAATTGACAATTGCAAAGGAATTTGTTTTTTTTTAAATTACGTGGACATAGAATAAGTATATAGCTATTATGTGTCATAGTCATGTGTGTAGAAGCTATTATTTCATGTTGCTTTATGGCGTACCTGAAAAATCCAAATTTAAAAATTGTCCTTTGCTGACTGACAAGAAAGATAATGTAGATTGACAGCATGTTTTGATAAAGCAGCTTGCTGTCTCAATAAAAAATATTTGAGAGAAGCGCACGCACATGCACACAAAACCTTATTCATTTTTTTTTATTTTAAAGAGAAGCATGTTCCAGAAAAGCACAAGCTGTAAAAATTTGTTTTCTTTGTTGTTTTATGTGTTGTACAAATATACATAGTTTGTTATGATGTATGATGAGGTTGATTGATTTTCCGAGTTTTTTTTTCTCCTCCCATTCTCCTCTAGTCAAAAAGCCAACATAGCAGTTTTGATCATAATATTTACATAATAAGTACTAAACATTGCATTAGTGAAGGTGGAAGTAGAAACGACGAGAAAAATGCCGATAGAGTCTCTAACCAGTAATATCACAGTTTAGACACAATACAACAGGCTCAGCAAAAAAAACATAATCTTTTTTTTGCTTCGTTTATCGTAATTGTCATAAAAAAATAATAATGTAATGAATGTGTGTAGGCAAACATACTTTTTGTGACAAACTGTTACGGACAAAGACCTTTTTTAGGGGGAAATGGCTTTCTCCTCTCCTATTTTTCTAAGCTTTTGTAATGCACTATTGTCAAAATCGAGAAGGTGGTCGACGTGGTACAAGGGAACTAATGCTACGTGGCCGTGGACAGAAAAAAAACATGAAACGTGCGACGCGACGACGCTCTTTTCTGCTTGTCCTATTTTTTGTTGCTTGAAATTTGCATGTCTGGATGCAAAAATAATATGCAAATATGAAATATTGGTTATTTCTCTTCAGTAGCTATGTTCGATTATAGATAATTTATAGTTTTCTTTATCACCAATCATTTGAATGGTTTAAAAAAATATGCAAATAAAATAAAACGAGACCTTTTACAGAGTGTAATTAATTAGTAAACTGCAGTTATTGTTTAGTCTGAAAATCTCGTTTAATGATCTGTTACTGTAGTAAAATTGCCACAACTAAAACTGCAACGCATTCGCATGTCACACCACTACCATCGCAGCATAAAAATCAGTGCATTATACTTAGATGTCAGTATGTAAGGTAGGTTAGGTAAGGTATGGTCTCTAATCACTAATCATGCTCACCTTCAACTTAATAACGTCACTATTACAATTTTTCCTCATTAGATATGGGTCTATACATACATAATGCATACATAATGCATACATGTACATTCTTCATTGTCCATGCCATCCATGACGTGAAATTGTAAATTGCGTAACAACTCATTCTACTTCAATGATGCTGTGAACTAACCAATCCAATATCCAGGAAAACGTGAGTTTTAACCCTTCACCGGTGGTGAGGTTCTTACAATTAGTCCAGGTTTAAAATTTGCGTTCCCGTGGTCAAGTCATGTGAATGAAATACCAAATCTAAGTATTATGGTGAAAAATTCAGGCGTATTGTAAAATATCAATTTTCCAGATAAACGGAACATTTTTATGTATGAATTTTTTTTATCACTGTCACACAATGACCGTGTGATCCTATCTTTCACTGTCATGTCAGTTTCACAGATACATCAAGTCCAAGCGTAATATGTTTACATAGTTATAATAATAAACCATGCCATTATCGCCCATAGATTTTTAACAGAAGATAAGGGATCATACCATATCAGTTCATCATCATGAATGTTCATGGAAAGCTTTCTTTGCAATAAAAAAAAGCAACACATAAGGCAAAGGTTATGTATTTTCGGTTTTCATGCTAATCACCTTCCAGTAATGTGGAAATACTACTTGTAGTCCTATGCTTAAAAATAAATAAACTTTGGGAAATGTTTTAACGCTGCACAATTCCATAGAGATGACGTCGTAGCGCAGTTTCCACATAAAAAAAGCTTTTGTAAAGTTTGATACAGCGTGTTTCTGTTTCTGCGTATTTGTACTTGACCAGCGGAAAATATTAAGTACATCGTGGTCGTAAATGCTATTACTTTGCATATTAAAAAGTAAAACTACAATGTTTGACTGATAATTTACTATTTAAAATATGTACTGAGAACTATGATGTTTTTTTTGAGGTTGCATCGCGTCAAAGCATTACAAATTGAAAAGGAGATTAAATATGTCACATATTAGCACAGCATAAAGCGTAAATAGCTTATACTTTTTATGAACATCAGAATAATGTTCTGTTTGGCTCACGTTTAGAGCTACCTTGGTATTGAAAATGTGCCAAATCGGCCAATGGATGATGTCGGGACCTCGACTCTGTAGTTAAAGGGATCGTAGAACATTTACGAAATTCCGATTATTTTAAAGGACATTTAAAAAAAATCGATTGTTGGCTTTTTGAATTGTTGCATATTTTCTTACAAAAAACATATAACCGATAATTTTTCCATAATTTATTTATGACTTCTTTAGGTAGACCACCATTAGTATTATCTCTTACTACACCACTAATTACTGTCGTATTTTTTATGTATTTACAACTTCCATGAAAATTACACCACAAATTAGAAGCGCATATTGAAAAAACATGACTACTTAAAACTAACATTGAACATGTTTCCTTTTAAACCTTTCTCTCTGGGCAAATCACATTAAATATTTTGCTCTACTGTTTATTTATTTTTATTTGTTCTTTTTGTTGTAAAAAAGTTAAGTAAAAGATGGCAAAATCATGAAAAAAATATTGTTGTTTGTTTAGTAGTATGGAATGGATCACTTTATTTCAGTCTACTCTATAATAGCTTCTGTTGCAACAGCATCTCGTGCTCAGTTGTTGCACGTTGCTCCTGTGTGACTCTCACCATCTCCCTCTCCCTTTTTTAAAAACGCTCACGTATTATTTGCCAATTTTCATACGTTTCAGGCTTGCTAATAGATTTTTCTAGTTTAACCATTTAGATTTCTTATTTTTTAAAATTAAGAATTATACAGCAAGGGAAGCATGTTGTGTCTCTCATATTGTAGCTGTTACTGTTTCATCCAACTCCGAAAAAAATGCCAGAGGATGGGTTAATGGAGACAGCGAAAAGGAAGGAGGAAGCAGCCGGCAACATGAGCACCACCAGAAATCTCTCAAACGTAATATCGTTTTTTTTTCTGCGTTATTCAGTGTGCCAGATATATATGCGTTTTTTTTCTTCCAACAACCAAAAAAATCCAAACTGGCTTTTGTTCAAGAGTTGATATGAGACTGAGATTGAAGATGATGATGCATCATCGTGATCATCATCATCACCATGTTTCTTCATAAACACACAGTCACACATGCGAAATTTGCTAAAAACTGATTTCGCCTTGTTCCCTTCCCTACTACTTGCTTTCTGTCCTCCTGTTGCAAAGAAGAAAATGCTATTTTTGTCTTTTCGGTGGATGTGGATGATGCTCATGAGTTTTTTTCGGTGGTAGCAGTGGCGTTTCTAAATAGATGGATAGATGGACGGGACAGAGTTGCAAGTTAAGCTGTTGTACTATTTGCTTCTATTTCTATTTTGGAGAAGAGTGAGTATTGGAAGAAGCAGAGACAAATATATTTAGATTGAGATACACAAAGAGAAGGAGAGAAGAGAAAAGAATGGTTATGATGACTATGACGACAAAGCTGTGATGTGATGTGCCTTTCCAAAAGGCTTTCAGTCACCAAACCAAAAGACTCGACTCTTCTCTCTCCAAAAAAAATCACGAAGACGAGGAGAGAGATAGGTGTGAACAAGTAAACTATTATAGAGGTCTCATTGTTCTACTGTAAATAATGCAAATGTGTGCAGAAGCAATATATAATGAAATGTGTTTGTATACTAAATACTATATGTGTACTTTATGGATTTATAATGTATGTATGTTCAACAGACCAACCATTTTTATCAAAAACTTCTCGACACCATTTTTCAGACGCAATATCAGTCGTACCATGATTCATGGCAGCAAAGTAAGTAGCAACGACTAACACTCTTGGCATTTAAATCAAAATATTTTTACAGAGGTCGGCCTACTATTAGTTTTCAATTTTCAATCCATTTACAAAGGAAACCCCTTTCTCGCCCTCATCAACTTTTTTTTCCTAAGATCGTCATGGAAAATTTAGTGTTTTCATCAAAAACCTTAATAACTACAAAAACTTTCTTTCTTTCTGGTATCCAGTCTCATGTATAAGTATTTAAGTCATGTTGTAATTTGTAATGTGTGTAACCAGATAACAACATTTACATATCTGATTGTTAGGTACTCCACAAAAGAAATACGAAAAAACATGTATCGGTACATTTGATTTTTTTAGATTTAAAAAATATTGGCTGTAAAAACGGGAGAGAGTTGAATGATCTAACACTTGTTCGAATACTTGTAAAAATGTCGTAAAAATGTTCTTGCACACTTCTGTGATTAACCAGACGAGTAGTAAAAATCACTTCGAAAAATTTAAATTTCAGAGCTCACTATGTCCTCAAATGGCAACACTTTTTTCAAAAAAAAAATCAGACGATGCGATGGAATAATTAACACTCAAAAGAATTCATTGTCACAGCTGCATGTTTAGTAATTAAATTCACTTGCATGATGTACTCAAAATAGGAAACATACATAGAAT
>JAQIWN010001207.1:0-22353 GCA_034699025.1 Entomobrya cf. arborea Gr-Col-00668
AACCCGCTATTTATTTCCAGAGATCGACTCCGACTTTTCCAGAGAATGCTTTTAAGTAAATAAATGATAATTACGAAAGAGAGAGTATCCATTATATTTTTTTTTGTCTCCAAATGTCCCATCTTATTTTTATTTTTGTCCTGAAATAAATACGTGTGTTACAACACAACAAGCATGTACAATGTCACCCTGAAAATCTCTAAATTTTTGGACAATGAAAAAAAAGACTTCATTTTTACCAAGGAATGGTTTTGGTTTGGTTTGGTTGGGTCAGTTCACTTGCTTATCTAATCTCTCTCTCTCTCTCAGGTTTACTCTCACTCTGTCTGATTACTTGTCTTTTTTTCTGTGTGGGTTTTTGTTTACTTTGGAAATGAGGAGATGGCTGGTTTGGTGTACGGCATGGTTCTCTCGTTTTTCCGCGTAGGTCACGTTTCATTTGCTTCACTTATTTTTTCTCCCACAATCTCCTCAACATACTCTCTGTGCACACAATTCATCTGTGAATGAGTTTGTACTTGGGTATGTACGTCTCCCTCTGAATGAAACGTGTACAGTGAAGGCAAAACGTATAAAACTTTAGCTTGTTCAAGAATTCGTGTGACTTGTGTGCATGTACGTCTGTTGTATTGGAGCCTCCATTTACCAGGGTTGACTTACGGTTGAAAAGGAACGTAACGTGAAAATAGAACGTGATTATTTATTTATTTTTTAAAAACGATTCATTTTGGTGGTAGTGGTACCATAGTGCACTTGTTCTGTTATATTTAAAGAGGAGTCAAGTATAAAATGCTGTAATGCCTGTCTATCTGTCCATCCAAGAAGAAAATGTAATTTATTATGTGTGGGTGGATGGCTAAAGCTTTGTATGTGATGTGTACAGATTCACTGGAGAAAAACCTGGTGGACTACTGTGTATTGTAAAACACACGGCAGAATAATTGATAACGGAGGGAAAGCTGGCTAAGTAAATGAATGCAAGTGCGTCAGTAACTGTGCTAAGGAAGAAGTGGGCTCATTGTTGCCAATCGGCTCTTCCAGATAATAATATGGGCTTGAGAGCTGAGAGAACATTTTAAAATCTTTGCATGGACGAGTGAATGTCCCACGAGCAATTTATAAAGCAGATAATAGCAGGCAGAAAAGTACCTCACTACAACTACAACTACCTTCTCAGATAATTTTACTAAAAAGTCGGTGCCTGGTGTGTGTGTGCTCTTTTGTCTTGTCTTCATCTGGTGGACTTTTGCTTTCAAGGCTTTACCGAAAAAGGGACAAAATGAGTTCTGGGAAGACGGAGAAGAATTAGGAAATGAAAACAAAAGGCTAAAAGCTCTCTTGCTTTTCAATCCGATTCGGATTCTCTTTCTCAGCGACAAAAATGTTGGATGGATGGATGGAGTAGACAAAGTAGAGAAAGAAAGAGAGAGAGAGAGAGATTACTTTCTGTGTAGGTGAAAGATGGAAACCAGCCGGAGAAGTACATAGTAGTGCGAGTAGGTGTGCTAGCCCATTAGATAAAATAAACATTGATGAAAAGGGAAAACAGAGGAGAGCCGCTGATCATTCGGTTTTCAGGACTAAATATTATGGAGGTTGTAGTTTTTTTTAGCATGGAGCATGTATAAAAATATATATAAATATACTGAGATTTGTTAGTTGTTTTATTTTAAGAGAGTTTACTTGACCTATCTTACCTTTTACCGCAGTTTACATCATCATCATAATAAGAGCATGTACATACTTGTCTGATGTGCTACTAGTGTAGTAGTTGTTGTTGCGGTTCCTGTTTGGAATGATGATGACGATGTGAGTTGGGATGTTGAGGCGGTGGTGGACTCTGTAGTGTTCTTGTCTCTTGTACTTTTCCTCTTCTCTCTCTCTCACTAACTTTTTGAGTCTTGAGGAAAAAAAATTGGAAGGTAAGTTGGTTGAACAGGGGTTTCGTGTTATGCCCGTGTCTGGGAGTCAAGTCACATCATCACTCCTCTTTTGCTGTTGTGATGATGGCAATGCTTGTGCTGCCTATTTTGGATTTTATTCATTCATCATTCATTCACCTAATAATTATACTGACTTGACTAGTACTACTGAGTTTGGTTTTGGTTTTAGCTACCAACCAACCAACACCACTAAACAAGGCCACACTCAACCCATCACCGTCACCACTGCCACTACAACCTCACTGTAGTTTTGCCCTGTGTTTCACCTTTACCTTTTTCAAAATTCTCTCTTGTTGTTCTTCATTCCACTTTTCTCTATCTTTCTCACTGAACTCTGTGATTACTGTGGCCAGCCATATAAGCATGCATAAAAGCCCACAAAAGTAGTGAACTATGGAAAGTTTAAGAAGAACCAAAAAAGAATTCATGTTATTATTATTACTACAACTTGGTTAGCACTTGCAACTCTCGGAGCCTCGTTATGTGCGTATTTTTTAGTCTGAAGCTTTTGTGAAGTGATGATAAATGAATCTATAATGCATGCCATCATTATTATGGGTGGTGCTCTCTCTCTCTTCTACTGCTCTACTATTCATTGTTACCTTCCTTTCTCAACACAAACTCACCTCACCTCTCATCATCAACTTTCGGCTTATAACAGCTTCTATTGCCGACTCTTTACAGCTAAACAATGTGTATAAAGTATATGCACAGATATCTCTTCTAATCCAATGTATTTTAGTGTGTACGCCTTGCAATCACGCTACTTAAGTAGAAAAGGAGCTGGAAAGAGAGAGAGATGGTGAAGCAAGGCAACTTTTAGTGTTATCGCTGTAGGGCAATAGATCGATGAGAATGAGGGAGAGAATTAACTACACACTTTACTTTACACACACAACCAACCAAGTCTCCTTTTTGGAGTTTTCGGACTCCTACTCTCTCACTCTCCTTGTTAAACACATACGCTACTTTTCTTATTCTCAAAATTCTCTCGCCCTTTTCCATCTTATTTTTACTTTTTCTTGGAGAAGTTTAAGAAGAAGAAGAAGAAACAACTGCATTGCCTAAGCAACTGGAAGAAAGGGAGAAGTAACCGTGATGGAAAATGCACTTTTTAGCTAGTTGGTTGGTTAGTTAGTTACACTTTATGTTGCCAGTGATGAATATGACGACGATGATGATGATGAAGGAGAAAATGGGGTTCTTTGGGTGGTAGCATGGATACAAGGAGAGAAATACAGAAGGAGAGAGAGAGAAGAGAGAATTAAGTGATCAAATTTCGACAAATAGCAAAAACTGTTGCCCAATTACAAGCATTTGCTTTTACGCAGTAAGAAAAGTCTTTTTCTTTGGGGTCGCTGTGAGAAGATGGAGAATGAGATGGAAAAGCCAAGAGAAACTAGTGGAGAGGGAGACACACTCAAGTAGAGCTTCAGGGGAATAAGGAGGAAACTGGCCAAGAAAAATACGAGATGGGAATTTTATGCGATGATGATGATCATATGATACTTTTCTTTGATATAAATTATATAATAATAAGCTTATATATATGTACATACGCATGAAGTATAATGATAATAATTGCAAATAGAAGTGTGTTCTGTTTGAGGAAGAATTAATCGAGTCGCGCACGGCGCACACAAGAAAAATAAAAGAAGTCAACTTTTTCCTGTGCTTTTTCATTATGTCGCGTTGCTTTGTGCGTATATTTCTCAAAAGGATTTTCTCTGAGAAGTTTAATAAACATTTGACATACATCACAGAAGGCCGTGTAGTACTGTTACATAGACAGTTGTAGCACACTACATCACAAGTGAATGGTGGTGGAAGAGGAGGAAATTCGTGGTAATGTATGACATGTATGTAGTGGACAGATGATGGACGTAGGCAGTCAAGTCAAGTGACATGAAGAAATTTTGAGGGAGTTGTAAAACAAGCATGTAAAAATACTTAAAAGGGAGCAACGAACGTTCTCTTGGAAACCACTAACAGACTTTCTAGTTTCTACTGTTATTATTCTTGGCCTCTTGTATTTTTAAGTACTGCTACTAGTGCTGGTAGTAATGATGATGAAGAAATAAATTGGTTTACTCAAGTCAAGTCACCAAGCCAAGCATTACTATTAAACTAGAACCGCTATCAGCAAAAAATAAGTTGTAAACCCTTTTACCTTACCTTTTCTAGGCGTAAAAAATGTTTAATTAAAAGGGTTTTAAGACTACAAGGAGTACAAAAACTTATCAAAGAAAAACATGGTAGTATTTAAATGAAATGGATGATAAGAGGAAGAAAGGAGAAATGAATATCCCATTAGAAGAGGTGTACACACTTATCTGAGTATTTAAAGTGGCAAAATGATAAGAAAAAGTGAAATAATAAAAACTAAAAGTAAAATCTGTTCCTACCTGAAAAGAAACTAAGCTGTTATGTTAGGTGACATGGGTGATTAAGCTGCTGCTTTTGCTGTTTGAGTGTAAATATTTTTTTTCAACGCATAATCGACATACAAACAAAGAAAAAATAAGTGTAGGGACCTTTTTGATGGTGAGTGTGTGAGTGATCGGATCTGATGAGGATAAATATTTTGGAGGATTAGTGAAGAAAAGCAGAAGACCTTGGCATCAATCCCTTTAGGATTGGATTGGATTCATTATCCACACAGCTTAGTGAACAGCCCAAAGGAAATAGAAAAAAAACTTTGAGCCTTAAAAAACAAATTGTTCAATTCACTTAAAAAAAAAACATTCAATTTCCTCTTCTTCTTGGTCCACTTTTTTGTATTCCTTCTTACTCTACCTATTCATCATCAAGGAATGTTGGGCAATGAAATATGTATAATGATTATGATCACGTTATATTTATTGATGTGATGACGATATTATGATGATCATCATCATGGTCTTAGTGAGTATGCATATTTATTATTATTTTACTGTATGTTTACTACAAGAATGGTAGAATAGAAGTCGGATCTGATAATCCTTAACAGATTTTGTGTGAGGTGGTCTTAGCCTGGCCTAGTCTTTTGTAGGAAAAGGAATTCATCAGCTAAATCATCTTGATGATGATGACGATGATCGACAAGAGGAATTCTCATCATGCACACACCATCCTCATCTATCTCTAGAATCCACCATCACATTGCCATATTATCTACTAAACCACAATTGATTTCTTTACACTTTTTGGAGCACTGCTGTGAGTTGAGGAGTGAGCTTGTGAGCTGTATGACATGACGATGCGGATTATTTGGGTGCTTCTTTTCATTCCATTACAAATTGATTTTCACCCAGGCAATGCATTTTGTTGTTTGGCTTGGTTTGGATGGAATGATGGAGGGAGTCTGATAGATGGGTGCATTCTTTCCTTTCTTTGCACTCTCCACAAACTCCTTTGATCCACAACACAAATTTCTGCTGCTGTTCTCTCTTGCTCTCCTTTCTCATTCCACCTCCCTCCTTTCCCTCTTTCCTCCATTTCATCTTGTCTCACACAACTAAATAGATAGAAAAGAAGCAAATATAAAAATTCAGCCTTTCATATTTTCTTTTTTTATGATGATGTTCGCCTACTACCCATTATCATCATCATCATCCTCATAACTTTACTCACAAGTCCCATCATTGCATTTTCAGGCAGCAGCAGGAGTAGCAATAGCAAATAAGCTGGAAACAGAGAAAAAGAGCAGGCATTTCTTCAAGTATTGATTCCTCATTGCCTCCATTTCTTTTCCTTCCTATCATCATCATCATCGTCATACCCATTCTCATCATCATTTCCAATCGATATTATCGATACCGTTTTTCCTTGTCCGTCCAACCAGCCTGCCAACCAAACAAACGGCCAACTTTATAGTGCAAATAATACAAGTAAAAAAGTATAATATCATATTTGATGACGACGATGAAGATGAAGCGGTAGAGTTGACTATGATTGGAAATTTGATAAGGAAAGAATAATAAGCTTGTGTGTATTTTGATGCTGCTCTGTTCTCTTTCCAGTTGCATTGCTATTACTACTATACGTGCTACCAAACCATTGATGATGACGATGATGCATTAAAGTAGCAAACAGGAAAAGACTAGACAGCAAAAGTATTTTTTCTCTCTTGAACAGCAACAGCAGCACAAGTAACTAGATTTTAGAAAGGAAATTGAAAAAAAGAAGGAGAAGCAGAAGACGACTTGAAAGCAGAAAATGAAATCTATCTATCGTCGCAGTCACTCCATAAAAATGCATGGATTTATATTCTCCCGTTTTATTTTTTTTCTCTCGTTTTTCCATCTCTTTCTTGTAGAAAGAGAAGAAGGGGAGAATTGTGTATATATATTTTTTGAAAACCTTGGCTCTTCCCCTCTCTCTCACTTTTTTTCCTGGCAGTTATATTACTTGATATTTTTTTTCTCAATGAATCTCACTGCAGAAAAATAGTACACATAATATACTTGGCTGCTGTTGCCATGATAAAAGATGATTTTAAAGACATACATTCAAATAAGTATCCACACACACAAGCTATAAGTATATATACACTTGCATGCATGCATAATTTTGAAAAAGCTGGCTGTCTTGAACAAGAATAAGGAGAAATGAATGCTATTCAATTTGGATTAAGCTTTTATTCCTCTTCCAATTGCAAGTTTACTTGCATGCTCGCATACATAATATACATACATAATCACAATCAGCAACACAACCACACATTCACATCCACCACCTCTTATGTTCGAGAAAGGATTTTCCGCCGGAGTAGCTGTGGCGGTGGTGGTATGACATGGCCAAATGGATTCATTCTGTCGTCATCTCATGATTCTCATGATGTTCCTTCTTCTTTGCCTCTCTCCATCTATTTCTCTTGATGATGATGACGATGATGGGATGGCATTCCTTCAAAATTCTCTTTTACTTTTCTCCCAAACTCAAGTCGGCATCAGTGTGCAAGTGGAAGGGAATGCTTACGTTTTTATTGTTATTATTATTCCTTTCCCACACAGCACACAAGACCTGTACTCTACTCTAGCCATTGAGTAGTACACAGGGAGATTTTCCTCAAGATGTAATGTAGTTTTGTGTTATTTGCATATGATGAGATGATGATGCTACTGCTACAGAGATACGTAAAAAGACAAGGAGTGTCCCTTTTTCCATGCATGCCTACGCACACTTTGCCTACATATTTTATATATGATCGTCATTCTCATTCTTTGCTCAAGTTGGAAAAGAAAGGAAGATACATACACAGAAGAAAAGAAAGATCCCATCTGTTTCCAGTCTCTCCACCAACAAGAAGAACAACAACACCATCACCTCCACCACCGCCATTGAAGATAGGCCAAGAAAAGCAGTGGAAGTAGTGATGTTATTATAATTGCTACATGCATTACACATATTGTCTGAGTTGAAGACAAAAAGTGGTGGTATTTATGCGTGTGCGTTTCCTTCCTTCCTTGAAACTCGACTCCTTTTATTTTCTCCTTTTGCCATTTGTTCTTTGGCATAACAGCAAAAAAAATTGTAGCTGTTAAAGCAAAGGAAAAAGGAAGAATGGTAGAAATTGTAGACCATAAAAGGAAAATGACGATGATGGTTGGTTGGTTGGTGCTCCAGAATAAAGATAAATACCGGCATAGTCGACATTACAGTACACAGAGTACACACATACTTTATATGGCAAAAACATACGTACATTTCTCATCTCTATTTTGTATCCAATCCATCCACCCATAATAATATGAGAAGAAGAAGCTAAAGAATAAGAATATTGTTTTTGTGTATACGTTCGAAATACATAATCCTCATCCGCTGCTCATTCTATTGTATTTTCTACAACGTTTTGTTTTGTTTGTTTGTTTGTACGTTTTCATTTTGTCCTCCTCCACCACCACCACACACCACCAAACAAAACAACACATGTAACAGAGAGCAGCAGATGAGTAGTGAGCAGAGAGCAAAAGAAAATTTACATGTTATTATAGTCTAGTCTCTCTCTCTCTCTTTGAATTGAGTTCAATAATTTTCCTGTGCTGCATGCATTACTACTTTTGTAGGTACACTTTTCATTGGAAAATGGAAATACACGACAAAATCTTGTGCTTCTGTTATTATTATTAATATTTTTTACTGCTGGGTTTATGTAGTTAGTTGTAGATGGATGGATGGAGTGATAGCATGCAAGAATAATCTCGGTTGTTTCCAAGACCACCAATATAAAGCATCTTGATATTACTTTTTGGGTGGTTTTGTAGAGATGTAATATGTTGAATGCCAGGTGGATAGGTACTAGCAAAGCCAGGGAAGACCAAACCAGCATCAATACAGTACCCAGTCCTTTTTTACTACTACTACTACAGCTCATGATGCTGCGATGCCTTTATGTCAAAATATTATTCAAATTCAAAATTTATTCCTTCTTTGTGTGGATGGAGATGATAGGGAAGCAGCAGGCAAGGCAAGGGTAATCTACATAATGAAAACAATACTGGTCGGGTTTTGAGCTACGCTAGACTGGAGACTATTATATGGGTGTGTTGGGTGTGTGTGTAGTAAAATAGGTACCTAGCTCATTCTGTTGAACATTGAAAATGGTGCATTATAATATTAGGATGATGACACGAGGAAAAACAAAAGGAGAAGCGGAAATACTGTAAATAGAGAGATGAATAGAAAATAGAACAGGTTTTGTCAGTCAGATGAAGGTAGTAAAGAATGATGATTGGTATGAGATGAGAAATTTGTGGAAATCATTGAAATGAACACATCTTTTTTTGTCGCAAAGATTATTAGCAGTGGAGTAATAGTGATGAGAAATATGAGAGCTAAATTATTCCATCATCTATCTCTTTTGGCTTTTCGTCTCCAACATCACAAATAGTACAGATCTCCATAATTCTTCGACTCTCTACCCATTTACTTTTCTTGGAAGTATGGTGCTTTAGCTTTGGTAGAAAATACATCAGTATTAAAATTACTTGTTCATGCGAAATAAGTCTTTTAAAACTTTGTGTATTTTAATCGGATGGATAAAGCGAGAGAGAGAGAGAGATACACAAGTGTACACAAAAAGAAAAAAAAGGGTTTGGTTGGATTTCCATTCTGCTGCTTATTTCATCATAGCTCCAAGCCAAAACATCACAGCAAATGTAAAGAAGGAGTTTTAGAATAGTAGAAACGACGGACGAGTACGATGATGATGATGATGAGAGCTGGGTATTAAAATACTTTATATACGTTTTTCTCAAGCTTAGCTTAGCACCAGATCAGCACTAGTAGCAAACTGGATTTTCACTAATATTATCGTCATCATAGTCATCATGACGTTCATTTCATGTATAGATTTATATGCAGGCAATATATTTTATAGCTTGTAACATATATCTTGAATAAACATCATGAAAATGATGAAAAGACACAGAAAAAAATATGTATACAGCAGAAGCTGAAGAAGGCGAAGGAGGAAATGGCTTATCACAAGGTGCTATCTCAAGTTGCCAGTTTAGTTTGAAGCATGTACAGATGTACACATTACATAAATATAAATACTTATTATGGAGGATGCATGCGTAATGTGTTTTACTAATATAATATGTTTGTATGCTGGTTCTGGTATGGTGGTAGTGGTGGTGGTGGTGATGAGTAGGATTCTTTTTTTCTGGTTCAATGACGGCTTCTCTCTTTCTGTCTTGTGAGTAGAGTTGAGTGAGTGAACTGTGCTGTTCTGTTGTGTGGTGGTGTGGAGCTCAAGTTCAGAGATAGATCCCTTTATGCACTTTTTTCTTCTTTTGCCTACTTGGTTCAGTCAGAGACTGAGAGAATGTGATGCGAGACTTGTGAGTGAGCAGAGAGATGTGTAGCTTGTTATGTGGGTAGAGTGAGAGAGCGAGAGAGAGAGAGGATTAGCCTGAAACTGGAAGAATGACATGGATCCTTTATCCTTTAGATTGCTTATAGTAAAAAAAAAGTTGGTTGGTAGTGTTGGCATGGCTATATAATAGAGTGTACATCTTATCATTATTATCGTCATATTAGCTTATTATTATTACAGCAGCAGAAGAAGAGAAGAGCGGAGAGCTGTTTCTTCTTCACTGATTCTCTTTTTAGTGCAGAGAGGCAGAGAAGGAAAAAAAAATAGGCAAAATAGTGGCAGTGGTGGAGGATGAAGCTCTGCCGAAGCTCTGGATGGAACTTTTTTTGGGTAGACACGAAGAGAGAGAGATTTCATCTTTTTCTGGTTGTGTTTCTATCTACCTATACCTATCCAAGCAGAACATAAAGAGAGAGAAAAGAGAGTGAGCGCAACAAAAAAGTATTGATGTCGGCTTAAAGCTAATGTTATCTGATTTTGCTGGAGGCAACTAGTAAAAAAAAATTCTAAAAACTTATCATCCAGAATAAGAGAAGCAGTGGAGCAAAGCAGACTACAAAAAGAAAGAACTCTGAGCTGGCTGAGCTTTGAAGCTTGTGCTGTTGTTGTCATGATGATCATGATGATGATGATGACGATGAGGAGGATTGGGATGATAGTGATACGTTTAATACCCTTTTCCTCTTATTCTCTTTTCACAATAAAGTCTCTGGATTATACAAAAAAAGTCCTCTTGTCTCTCTCTCTCTCTCTCATTGTTCTCTCACAACACATGATAATATTTTATCCTCGTAACGATTCCTTTTTCTCACTTGGCCTGCTTGTCTAATTCTCTCTCAAATAAATGGATATGCATAAAAAAATATATAGAAGCGTTTCTTCAAGGACACTTCTTATTTTCTTAGGCTTTCATATCCTCTCATCATCGTCATCTTTCTTTTCATCCATGTGTCATTTTAGTTCTTTTGAGAGTGAGAGAAAGATGATTGGAAAATAAAAAATAAATTTATTCACTGACATTGATCCCTTCAAAAGAAAAAAAACTTTAGAGAAAATTATTAGCTCAAATTGAGGAACGGATGATGATGATATGGTAATTGTACAGCAATTTTCCATGTTACCTTTCGCTATAAATATAAGTTGGTTCTTCTCATTTATCTACCTATCGATATTTTCCCCGTAGGTCAAAAGTTTATCATGCTAAAATATGTCTAAATATCAGCTGGGTCTCTTAATTTCCCATAACTCTCGCATAAACAGAAAAAAAAGAGTTTATAATAATAGTAATAATAACAGTAATAACAATAAAAAGGATCAAGTTACTACAATTCGCATTCATAATTTAAACAAACATATAGATACTTAGGTAGTACATTTTTAATATGTGTAATCCTTTTGTTATTTGTGTGTGTAGAGGATTAGGTGTATTCAATGCCAAGATACAATTTATTATGCGTGTGGACAAAAGAGAGACAACAAGGTTTCTAGTTCCAAAAGAACTGAAAAAGGACCTTCTTGTTTATTGCTCATATTTCTCATCCTTGTTCCTGTAACCTGAGCATCTTCTCTTGTTTATGTACGTCCGTGTTTTATTTATGGAAAAAATAAATCAATGGAATGGGTTTTGAATTTTGATAAAATAATAAATAAAAAAATGTATGTATAAATGCAATGCTGGTATTTTAGTGAACACACAAGTTACATATTATGGATTTACATTCATAAGAGTGAAGAGAGTGGATGCATGGACACTATTGTGCTTTTTGTGTGTTGTGTATGAAGAAACGGATGTGAGCTGAGATAATTATTATTATTGTTGGTGTTCTTGTTCAGTTGTGAATTCCAAAGTACAGCGGAACTGAACAATGTCATCCTTTTGAACAGTTCCCAAACTATTCATTTTCTCAACTTGTCTTATCAGTGGCAAGGAAAGATAAGCAAGTTCAGTTGAAAACTGTTGTGAAGTGAACAACTAAACTTATTTTCCACTTACTAACATGCTGCTTATATATTATACAGCATTCCGTCCTGGCATACTACTCATGCTGAAAAAATCACAGATAGAAAATGGACAAACTCATTTCCTTCGTTTTTTATACTACCGCCTGCAGCAGAGAAACAGGCCCCTCTCTCTCTCTGATGACTAAATATACAATGGCTATCTTCCAAATGGCTATGTTAAAGCCAAAAGGCGAGTTATAACATTGCAAATATACTTGTTATTGTGTAAGGCTCATTATTACCACACAATCATTTCTGATCTGCTCTCTGTTTTTTTCTTTAAAAAAATTATAGTAATAATTATAATAACTTTTAACAACAACTCACTAATTACAAGGTTGCTTGCGCGTCGGTAAACTTAAAATGGCTGGGTTTTTTTGAGGAACAAGACAATTGTGTGGAAAGAACCCTTCAAAAAAATATTTTTATATTTTACGACTTAAATTTTGTCGACATGCCTTGGTTGCTTTGTTCAACTGAAAATATTTTTTGGCCTCACTTTTTGCTTTCTACAAAAATATTTTTTTCCCTTAGCAATCTGATTATTATTATGATTTATCATAAAAAAGTGTGATCGATAGATAATGTTGTGAAATAGCTTTGGAGAGTGAAATTTAATGTCCATAATTAAAGTAAGTTCGTTTTCTTGACTTGACGAGATAATGACTTTGAAAATAGATGGTTTGGGGATGTGTGATGTGTTTTTTGGTCGCCTGTTCCGTTTTTACGACGGTCTTATGATTTTTAATACCCTTTTTGTATGTTTTTCTTTTCACAAAATGTTCACGTTTAAGTAAACAATATTTCCCGTCTTCTTTCGTCAATTATGCGTCCATATTTCATCACTGATGATGATGACGATGATGGTGATCGTTTAAATAAGGAAAAAAATAAAACGGCTGAAATGGATAATGAGTTACTTTACTTTTTATATTTTCCCCCTTGAGGACCAAGTTAAGCGTTTTTACCTTTTTTTCCTCTGAAAATAAAAATATAATGAAAAGGTTTGGTAGAGATGTGTGTAAACTTGTAAATGAAATTTATTTGGCAGCAGCACCAGAAAGAAAAGTAAAGAACATTATTATTAAAGTAATTGTTCTCCTCTGATGGAAAGATAAAGATTACGCAATGCTGCTGCCGTTGCTGCTCCTTCAATTCTGCGTTATAGTATTTATTTTTTATTAATAATTTTCCTCAGAAAATAAGATTGTGAGAAAAAATAAAAATGGAATGATGATTAGTTGACTTGACTTTTCCAAGCAAACCAAACCACAAAGTGTTTTGTGACCCACTTATTATAATAATTTACTACACGTTGCGCTTTGCTATTCTACCATAAAAGGCTACATAAAGCCAATTTCCATTTTTTTCGGCAATTTAATTGAATAAAAATATTTACTTTCTTGGGGGAAAAAATAAAAAATAAAATGGTTAATAGGTTATAAACGAGGAGAAAATTAAGGTCAAACCAGACCATTTTATTTGGCCAAAAAAAGAGATAAAAATACGTCAGTTGCTGGTTTTTTTTTATTATTAGTTTTTTTTGCTGGGTAAATGGTTTCGTTTAAAAATAAAATGCTGACACTACTCTATACCACCATCGACAATAATCACAATCAACCATTGTTCCTCTTTCTCTCTCTCTCTCACTCCAGCTTGCATGCATGTTGTAAAAAATTTAACCATTGTTATGTGAGTGTGTTGGCGTTTGAAAAAAAAACGTCAAAACGTGAGACGGTCTTGTTCCGTGAATTTGTTTATTATGTTTTTTCCTCCAAAGTTATATGCATGCCGGTAATAAATAAAAAGTGAGAAAAACTCTTGTGTGTTCTGCTGCTGCCTTGTTGAGAAAATAAAAAGGGTAAATGCTTACACATTCCCAAATACACACATGCTTGCTCACGAGAAAATCCAGTGAAAAACAAAAGCCAGTGAAGTTTTTTAATGCCATTTTTCTACTTTTTATCACTCTGTCAGTCTTGTCCGTCCGTTTAAGCTTATTTTACAGCTATTTCATGAGTCATAAAACAACATGCAAGCAAGCAGACAGAAAAAAAATTGTATAAGTATATTTATTTATGTATTTGCCAAGTCAAAAGTTCTGTCCGGGACCGTGTGCCGCCGCCTTCTAATAAACTTGCATGGATGACTATGAGTATTTTAACAATGGTGCAAAATATCGCAGGTTTTTACTCGTCCAGTCCAGCATGTTATGTTTAAAAAATGAAAAGATGAGAAAACAGTGCAAAAGCCTTTAATTTGCTTGTACTGTATGGTTGTTGAAGGGTGACAAGTGGCGGAACAGGAGCTGGGTCTGGAAAGGAGTGTGTATTGGAGCCGGCTGAAAATTTTGTCTGAAAGTCTGCACACTTTTGTCACTCTCTCTCTCAAGTGAAATACCACCAAAACGAAAACCAAACATAGCCTCTATTAAGTGACCAGTTACAGCCAGTTTTTCAAGTCTTTAAATTTTTTATTACTGTTTGCTTTTCTCCTTCTCTCTCATACAACTCACGACACTACAAAGAATGGTGGTGGTGGTGGTGTATACATCTAAGAAGTTATGTGTGTGCGTTAGAGATCATTTCACTTTAATGAGCTCTTCTTCTCCTCTTTATTCAGCCATGCATCATCTTCTTCCTTGCAGAGACTGATCAGTCATGGTCCATTGCGCCCATGAATCCATCTTGCTTGCGTTGCCTGCCCCTCTCTCTCTATCTTTTAATCTATCGCTTATGTATATTATTCCGATTGCATCATCCACAATCCTCGGTACTACTACAGCTTGTACTCTCGTAGGAATTCAAAAATCCAGTTTTTGCTTCTGTTCAGTTCAGTAAAAAAAAGAAACAAGAGGAGAGAAGGATGGAAGGGGGGGGGTTATAGAAGGCAGGTAGCATGCATCATGTAGATGGTGGTGTGGATGTAAAAGGAAGACGCTTGTAGTATGCTAATGCCCTCAAGGGAAAACATGTATGGTAGTTTGGTAGTGGCGGCGGCGATGATGATCATGATCATCCTCATCAAGCCAGCTAAAGAGAGAGAATGTAAAGTAGAGGGAAGCCCTTAATGAACAAACAGTGAATTTTTGATAGTGATGATGCGGTGGTTTGGCTTAAGTTTAGAAAGAGAAACCAGTTGGCAAGCTGCTCAGCAGCACACTATATTACATCACATTACATCACAGCTAGTTACCATATCAGGTAGGAAAATAACAGGCGAAACAAATCCTGTCCAGATCCAAAAGGGTATATAAAATACAAATCCAACATAAGTGGGTAATCCAATCTGATTTTCTTATAAATTCACCTGATATGATGAAGCTTGTATAAAGCAATAGCAAAGGGAGAAGCAGTCATGCAAATAAAAATGATAATGATTGGTGGACTCTCTTTCGCTGTTGTATAAATTTATTTTTTTATAAAATTCAAATAATAATCCTGAAGAGTCGAGTGCAATGATACTTTTTGGGAAAAATGTATAATCAAAGAGAGTTGAGTTAGTTTTGAGTAGGATGTATAATAATAATAATAATTGGCATCCTTAAGGGAAAAAATATGGATGGGTTAAGTAATATTTTTATAGATCGTTTGTGTCCATCTCTGCATATCATCAGCAGAAGAGTTGCCATCAAATCAAGACCAGTAATCAAAAAGAAATGGTTGGATGGATTAGATTGAAATTCAATATCAAACGAAGAACAAGCTTTGATTTTTCCTTTGAAGATAATATACAAAAATAATGGCTAATATTTTTTTGGAGGAAATGTCCTTAGGCGAAAAAAAATAATTCAGGGAATAAAAAATGAAATTGGTGGTAAAGTTTGGATTCATGGTCATTTGATTGGCTTGATCTTTTATTGTCTTGTCACAAATGGTTTGGTGCATAAAAAAAGGTATGTGACGAGAGACAGTCAGGTAGGTAGTTCATAAGGAAAATGTTTTTGATCGTTAGATGTTTTCCAGATGAAATGCAAGTGGCAGAACAGCAAGATGAGTGAGCAGAAATTCGATGTGGTTGAAAGGATGAAAGTAGTGTTTTGGATGTGTGAAGGGAGTTTAGCAAAAAAAAGTTGTCGTACAACGGAACCGTGCTCCTGTGAGTTTCGTCACTTTTTTTTAACTTGTCAACCTTTTTCCTGTCCGCGTACATTTCTAGAGTAGAACATAGAGCAGACCATCCTTTCAGAAACGCCTAAGTAATAACAACTCTGCTGTGATTATGAGGATGACTCAAGTGACCTGATTTTTTGCAAGTCATCCTAGAAAAAAAAATTGTGCATAGGCAGAGGGAATACTCCAATAGTAGCAGTGGTGGCTATGCATGATGATGACATGCCCTATTTTGTCTCTCTTGTTCTGATGATGTTGTGAGTATGCCGATGTTGTGTGTCCTTAATGCCACCACACAGCTCAGTACTGTGCATAATGATATTGCAAAGCAATAATAAAAATTGACTTGGTACAAGGAAGCATCACAAAATACCACACAACAGCTGGACGGATTCGTGGAGAGAGTGATGGTAGCAGCAGCAGCCTTTTTTTATCCTTTCGAGTGATTTGCATATTGGCCTGTTTTCTCCGTCAAGGAAAAAAGTATAACAAATGTACATACAAAGGCGGAGGTAGAAGAGGCTTTATGATTTAGTTGAAATACATGCATGGGAAATGGGTAAAATGAGTGAAAAAGAAAGACAAGAGAGGATGGTGGTGGTGGTGGCATGGGGATTGCGATGAATGGAGCACAGAATTTTGTAGAAATGCTGCCGGAGAGAGGAGGACGATTGAGGAATGTTGTTTAAATAAATAAATAAAAGATAAAGTGGAGTGGTGGTAGCAGTGGAGGGGCATCGGAATTGGTATCACCTTCAACAACAACAACAACAACAGAAGGAAAAGCAGTATGAAAATCAGTGGAGGAGAAATATTTTTTTTTGCAAAGATAAAATAATGTGGATGGCGATGGAGGAAAATATTTAGAGCTGCTGCTGATATTATATAATATTCATAATGTTTTACTAAAGGAGCGAATAAAAACCTGATTTTGTGAGGAAAATAGGCTGAGATGAGAGAGAGAGAGATCCAGTACCACATGCCACAAAACAGACATACTCAAGTCAGTATATAAACCAATCTCATAGATAGGCAAAATGCACAACTTTAAGAGCTGAGTTTTTGGTGGAGAAGAGGATGTCACACAGGAGCAGGCTGGATGGTGATTGCGATTCTGATGCTGATGCTGAAGTGGTCGACAGTCGACTGCTATGTATACTGCCATAGAATTACATTATTATTATTATTATGCATATAAGCTACCCATTTTAATATGAACGAAAAGGAGAACGAGCAACGCAACTTGCTATTCTAGTTTGCTTGGAATTCACTGTCTTTTTTGTGATGATACCGAGAAGCAAACAAACTCTCTTTCAAAAACTCCAGCATAGCACAGCTCTCTTCTTTCTCTCTCTCCTTTTTGCCGTTGCTGCGATGCCATCATGTCATTTTTATTATATAAAAAAGTTGCACTGCTGCTGAGTCTAAAGCTGCTGCTACTCTTCGCATCTCTTAAAATATTATGCATGCCTGTCGGTAGACTTGTCTATGAATTCTACTCTGAACTGAGCAAGACGGCTACCAAGATGAACAGAATGATGACGATGATAATCAGAATGATGACTAGAAAGAGAGAGAGAGAGAGAAACACAAGCATTCAAGCAAGCCATGTATTCTCACAGGAGAAAATGTGAATTCAATTAAATTTTATATAAATTTATAAAGAATGAGTTATGAAACCAGTGGTGAAGACGAAGAACAACCATATGCACAAATATAGGCATGTACATTTATTGATATATGTATAAATCCTCCACACATACATGATACTCAACTTTTCTGCTAAGAAACAGACATGGAATTGTTGATGTTGTTTTTCCAGTGTCCCCATTCCATGTTTTCCATTTACTTACTTTACATTAATAATAATAAGGAATGATATAGTTTTTGTGTGTGTACATGTTTTACTCAGCCTTTTGTGGCAGCGGCATGCTCATCTCGTCTCATCATCCTCCTAACTCACTCATCATGTAGAGGAATCTCTCTACATTGCTTGTGCTTTTGTGTTATTATTACCCTCTTTGTAATGATCACGATGATCATGATCACCATCGCATTGCCATCATCCCAAACAACAAAAAGTTTTTCTCTTTTTGGTCAAGTCAAGTAAAGTTAAGTTGGAAAAGGGAGAAAAGTTTCTGGAAGTTGAGATAGGAAAAGTCGTGGTCACCTCATCTTGTTTTCCACTTTTCACTGTTTCGGCCAAAAGTAAAGCCAAGTTTCTTACTCAGGTAATGAATGAAAGGGTTGAGAATATCCACAGCTGAAAATCTCAGCTCTCTCTCTTTCTACCTCTGCTTACTCAGTCAGGAAGAAAAAGAGGAGGAAAAGTAAGCTGAGTTGCATGATGATTCTCATTTCATGTTGGCTTGTTGGGTAGAGTTGTAACGACATCCCACTAATCACACCAGACTTACTTTTCTTCTGTACGGCTCCCATATCACATCACACCACAAGACAAAAAAAATCTACTCTACTCTTTTCTCAAAGGCAGCAAGTAAGTAAGGCTATCTCATCACATGTCGTGTCTCACTGGCATTTTGATCCTGTGGCTTGTGTTATGTTACGTTACGTGTGTGCACGCAAACCAGCAAGGCGCAAACGAATCGAACACGCAGCAGCGTACCATCATCGTGATCATCAGAGTATTACTTAAATTATAGTTTAAATACACCAACATCTATGGCTTCTGATACAAATGGCAAGTTTTGATGGAGATTTTTTTCCACACACACAAAGACATGCTACCACCATGTCATGTTTGGTGGTTATGGTTACAAGGTATATTTTCTATTTAAATCAAAACTTTCTTAATAAAAAAAATTTCCACGAAGAAAATCAAAATTGAGTAACTTTTTTTTTGGGAGAAGGAGATTACATAAATGTTTTGCAAAGTAAAAGGAGTGGTGGTGGTTAGAAAAGAGAAAAGTGACAGAATAGGTAGAGTAGAAAACATCTTGCGAGAAGAACGGATATTATTAACAAAGATGAATCGATTTTTCCTTCCTGAACCTCCTGAATGTCCGCTGCTTTTAAGGAAAATATATACAAAATACTGTACATACTTAGTTCTCCAGCTATTTAGTTTTTTTTGTTATAGAATAGATAGATGGATGGGATGGTTGAGTGTGGTGTTGGGTGGTGGGGATAATATAGACAGTTGTCGTAATAGAACATTACTATGAAAAAGTGTGGTGTGGGGTTAGGTGGTTGAAGGAGTGGGGGGTTGTGTTTTATTCGGGGTAGAAGATAGATAAGAGAGAAAGAGAAACGGTAACACGAAATGACATCCATCAAAAATCATCCTTTTTTCCTTTCTCTCTAGCTTTCCTTTTCTTTGCACTGCACAACAGCCAGTCAGATAGGCAGGCAGGTCCATGGCTTTTGTGAATGGAATATTATGTAACCAAACACGAAAAAACTTGGAAAAAAGCTGCATGTTGATGATGACGACGACGATACTGATTGTAGCTGATTGATTGGGATTTTTTTCCTTTTTCCCTTAAAATACTGTTTTATACAGACACAAAGTAAACTTCCATACTTACGTATATCAATACAGAAATACATAACAAAGTGTATTAGGTAGAAAATGTAATATTCTTTATTCCAATTTTTTGGCCAACATTTTTTTTACTTTACTTTTGTGTATGTAAAACAGAGCCTTTTTTACCCGACTACTTTGTATGTTTTTCTGTTGTAGCAAGTCTGTTTGTCTGTAAACAATTGGAAATAGCGCTTTTCATTTTTTTCCCGTGTAATATAAATGGAAGGATAGATGGAGAGTGGAATATTGTGCTGAGCCGTTAGTCATCAACATCATAGCTATAGATGGAACACAGCAGCAGAAAGAGAAAAAAAACCATACGAGGATTTATAAAATTTATATGAGTGCAAACACACGCACAAGCTTTATGTACAGAATTGCTGGTGGATCGGAATGATGGGAAAGAAGGAAAGAAAAAAAAGTATACGGGAAGGATGAAAAATGCATGGAAAAATGGTGATTTGTGTGTGTAGTGTGTTATATGCTGCTGTTATGTTGTAAGTTTGATCTAAAACTGGGAAACATGCATAGATAAAAATGTAGAGAAGCTATGAGGAGAAGGAAACGTTCTATGAGAACCGAGTGCTGAATAAATGACAAATGGTTTGGAGTATTCTGGAGGACTGGCTCTGTTCTGAATAGAAATGCATTGCATGCCGTAACATATGAGCATGTTTAGTGAGCTTGAGAGAGAAAATTGTTTGCTGTGCTCTGTTTTTTTTGGGGCTTTCTTCTTTTTTGGTTATATATGCCTTTCATAAAAAAGTGGCCTCAATGAAAAAAATAATGTGACTGGTTGGCTCAGTTGGCTGTGAGACGGAATAATAATACACACGTGTATATATATGTGTAAATATAAAGTGTGTAAACAAGTAACGGAATGTTTTTTTAAAGATAAAAATGATAATGAAAGGGAAAAATATATTTTTTCCGGGAAAGAGATATTTACCGAGCAAACACCTTCAAAAAAAATAATTACTAGCTTATGTAGTACATAGATATTTATATGCGTGCATATGTGTATGGTGGATATATGAAAGGTGATAATAATGAAAGAAGTAGGGAAAAAGCCTGAAAAGTTGTTTATGAATTTTCAGTTGAGTTGAGTGAGAGTGTTGTTGAGTGAGAAGGTAACAATGAAAAGAAAGAAATGTAAGCACATTCATAACATAACATGCATACACAAAGCCATTATATATATTTTTTCTCTCCCTTTCTTGCTCACAGTTCATTTATCATTTTTTGTCATCAGCTTTTAACTGGCGCACACACACACAAACAACGTAACGTCACTAGAGTCACTCACTCTGCTTACTTTTCACATTAGTTTGCTCTCTCAATAGAAAAAAAGAAATATTCCCCTTGCCCCCCCCCCCCCAAATCCAAGTTTGCTACTGGAGTCATGAGAAATGAGAAATATTAGATGGAAAATGTAAGTTGTGTTCACCGTACTCTTCATCTATCTTGTTGACAAAAGCGGTCAAGCAAACGAAGAAGAGGAGGAACCCAATTCAATCCAGTTCAGAGGAGCAAAGCGGGCATTTGGCCCCGGTATTTTCCTTCATCATCATTCAAAGTTTGTTTACACAGAAGAAAAAAAACAAGAGAAGGCCCATCTCCTACAAAATTCCATTTCCAATCGAATCAATTCAGAGAGAGAGAGAGATAAGAATCGTTTTCTTTCATTGTCATTCCATTAATAATAAGTGGTATCATCATTTGCTGCCCGACGACGAAAGTATCAAGTTTCTATGCCTCACAAAAATAATAATCTGAAATGTTTTCAAGATGGATGAAAGAAGACAAAGGAGAGAAAAGTAGTTAAATATATATTTATATGTCATTATACTTTTATGTGTGCTTGTGTGATGTACAAGGCTGTTGTTAAATTTTTTATGACTGCTATAAGACGATTTAAAAACAAAAAAAAGATTAACTGAAAGTATAAGTTAGCAAGGAAGAAAGAAAGAGCCGACATTTATTTATTAGTTTTGTTTTTGCCAATCACCACCACACAAAAAAATGATGAGTCTAATATAAATGCAATAGTAACCACTTAAACACCAGAGAGCAACATGCGAAACAAAACATGTGTGCATGGCAACAAGACAGATAGAGAGAAAAAATAGGAATAAGAAGTAGTATTTTGGCTCATCTGAAAAAATAATTTGGTATTCAACAAGCGGCCTCATCATCATCATCATGGCTCTCTATACAATGTAGTCTCTCTCGTCATTTGGATTTGTTGGAGTTGTGCACTTTTTTCGTCTTATTCCTTTTTAATCTACAAAATCTTAATGATACTTTTGCTCTTGTTGTAATGTGTACATGTGTATGTTACATCCATCTTCCCGACTTAACTTTTTTTTGAGCAGATGATATGATGATGATCATCATTTTTTATTGTAGTGCACGTAAATATAATGTATCCATTCCACCAAATACAGGAACAGTGGAGGAGGAAACGCATAAATGCATATATGCATATTTAATGCAAAGGAAAAGGGTTAAAGGAAAAAAGTTGACTGTTTTTATTTTATTTTCTGTGTCCACCGCCACCACCTCCTCCCATTTTTTTACTTGTTCTTCTTTCTTTCTTCTGCATATCTCCACATAAAGCAATGTTAAGAGATGGAAAGTGATGATAAGGAGTAAAGTAGTAAGAGAGTAATGGCATAATAGGAATAATAATAGGGAATGATGAATATGAAGCAGCTCAACAGCAAAACATCAACTCCACTTTCCACTTTTGCTTCTGTGTTTTAAATCCAACTTGACTTTAGATCTCTCTCTCTCTCTCTCTCTGGACAAAAAAAAAATAACATTGTATCTAAAAATGATGGATACACATACACTTGTTATTATTATTGTTGTGTATGTACATATGCT
>JAQIWN010001208.1:0-22350 GCA_034699025.1 Entomobrya cf. arborea Gr-Col-00668
CAAAGATAATTAGGGACCAACCCCAAAGCCCCTTGGAGAGAGCGATTTTTTGGTCAGAATACGTAATGCGACACAATGGAGCAGCACATCTGCGAAGTCCTGCTGCCAGGGAACTCAATTTTATTCAGTACCAATCATTTGACGTATTCGCATTTTTTATCGCAATAATTCTAGTGTTGTATTACACCTTAAAGTTCATAGTTAAGAAAGTATGCAGTACATCAACAAAAAAGAAACAGTCGAGCAGTAAGAGTGATAAAACAAAGAAACTTAACTAAACAGCAGTATAAAATATTTTGAAACCTTGAAAAACATTAATAAAGAAATAGAGTATAAAAATCACATCTTCCAAACTACAAATAGTCTCTTTAGTCTTCATTGATTTACAAGAATTTTTAGCAAGTTATGTAAAAGTATAAGGATGAAGTTGCAACGCCATAATAGTTCATTTGTGTTAATGCAGGTAAACATAGTTAAATTTTTGCTAGATAAAATGGAAATGGTGAAAACTTGCCTAAAATTTACAACACCAACGTTTTTGCAGTGTTATCAATAATTGCTAAACTAACCCAGAGCGTTGTGAATTTTAAGCGTGCAGTTTTCAGAGAACATATTATCATCGCATCGCAGTGAAGAATGGCAGTGAAAGTTATGATAATCGTCATCAAAAGACTGAAACAGTTTGCAAAGTGTGAAACCAAAAAAACTCCTCTTTTTAATAGAGTAACAATAGGTTATAACCGGATAAAACCAACTTTTCAGGAAATAGGTATAACATTATCATCGTACAGAATGCATATACAATAAAAGTACTGTACATATTATGTAGTTTAGGGATGTGATGTGATGTTATGTTACTATCAATATCAAGACAACAAGTTTGCTAAATATAAAAAGAATCCAGTCGAGTCTCCGAACCCCGAATAGATGCATACATATTTTGCTATAATTTTTGCAGCTGCTATTGTCTTTGTTGTACCTTTCTCAGACTCTCTTTAAAATGTGTGCTAGGTACCTAAGTACATGTTTTATTTCAAAACTTGCTGCTAGGATTCATTAACCTTACTTGCGAAATATTCGCTCAAAAACTTTCAAAAGCTTGAAACGTATAATTAACTTTATGGTTTTAACTTAAGCTTACTTCTTCATGTCTGTGTTTATAGTCATTATCCACAAAATGGGTATCAACGGCACTATAAAATTGTCTTTTGTTGCATAATAACAAGAAGCTGAACATAAAAATTGGAACGGAAAGTGTTCTTCATATCTTCCTCTTATGACTATCATCTACTTTGTGCTTGTGCGCATGCTAACCAGATGCCAAGCATTTTTTATGATCATTTTTTTAAATCGTCTCATTTTCCTGGACTGGAGTAAAGGAGGAAATCAGACATAAAAACTTCCCCCAAAGCAACAAGGATAAACGCAACAAATACCGACGCATTCAAATCTAAAGAAAAATGTTTTATCAAAAAAAGAGTACATAATGCATTACATATCCCTAAAAGTTACAAGTTGAAACCCTCATTTTCTTCATCGGCTTGCATGAGAAATTCTTTGACTAAAATTCATTGTATAAACCCTAAACTTCTGCATACATCTTGCATGCAACCACTTTAATTTATTATGAAAATGTCATAGCGTGAAGCGATACTGTCAATTTTGCGGTGGATTTCAGGAGATTTTATGCTAACTTTAAAACTATACTAAAAAAATATTTCTGCTTCACATGTGTTTCCCCTGAGGGGATTTATCTTTGCAATAATTTTTGCAGAATGTTTTACCCTCCTCCTATTATTAAACGCACCTGCATCAATTGTCTCATCGCTTTTGAAATGAAGCCCAGTTCTTGGCTTTTACAGCTAACAGAGTGTATAGGATAAGCGCTTTGTATCTTGCATTGCAATTGTTGTGGCATTTTAAGTACCCAATTCACCACTTGCCTATTCCTATTATTCCAATCATTCGTAATTTTCCGTTCATATCTCTGTACAAAGATGTTACTACTAATTTGATGAACAACATTGTAAAACTATTAAGCTTGTATTGAAAATTGAACAAATCTTTTATCTTCACGGCGAATATACATATAGCTATATGTACTATAAAGACGAAAGACAAAGTAAAATCCATATTTTGCATATGAGTACTATGAGTAGCTTAATGATAACCTTGTAGTACTTCAAATTACATTAAATACACTATACAAGTATAGTCTATTCGGATGGAGCATTAGCATCCATCAACACCAGAGAACAAGTGCAGTGCAACCACCTTCAAACTTCAAAACCCCATCCGCATCCAGCAGCCAAAGTATATTTACAAAGACCATTCAATTCCATCACACTGCACTGCCAGCCAACTGCTTTGCACATAAAATCTCCTATATAACATTTTACGATATGATGGCACTCTCACACAAGCACCAACACCAACACACACCATCCCGTCCCGTTGTACATATGTATTTTGCAAAATTTGCAATCAAGAAGGGAATATGGCTGGTAAAGTAAAATATTTTGCGTATAAGAACACTCCATACGCAATCCTGCTCATATCCTGCTACATGATATGCTTTTTTACGCGTCGTAGTAGCCAGAATAAAATCGTCTATCATTTCTTGACAACCCTATTATCATGTTATGGATCGTGGTTTGGTTAGCACTGGCACACGCACCCACAACATTAACAAGTACATTTTATAACACAGTAGTTCACTCCTTCATTTCACAGTTTTATTTCTCTATTTTAACGCAAACAGCATGCACAACTGCCTTATGCGTTTACTTCGACTTGACACACAAAATACGTATATGATTTTTTGCATTTAATCTTCTTCTACACATTTTGCTTACTTTGCGCTGTGTAAACTGCAAAGTAAATGGAAGATCACATACACAACATTGAAAACAAAATAGTTCTCATCTTTGTGTATTTTAAACGGGTAGATTCTCTTAACGTGTAGTCATCAATGTAATTTAAAATTTAAGCCTTTTGCTTTTCTCACAGTTGCAATAACAAAATACCTATATACCTAATAAGAAAACTGATCGTGCCCTCATCTCTAAGCGTTTTGTGCTAATTCACCTTTACGGAACGAGGAGGTGTAGTGGGAGTTTGATTTGAAGGATTTCGATTGGATTGAAATTAAAGTTGGTATTGTTATTCGCTTCATTATCAAGGTTTCTTGCTTTAACTATATATTTGTAAGGGTGCTTTGCTAAACTAAAGTTTATTATAGGAACCTTATATGAATATTTTTGTGGCTAAGTGAATTTGTAAGCAAATCATACAAAAAATCAAAGGAGCATCATTCCAATCCGTTAACATTATTCACTGCTACTAAAAATTAATTTGATGAATTTAAGTTGATTTAAAACACATCAATAAAATAAATCTTAAAAAATCAAAAACTGTGTACTATATTTTATCTATTGTGACAAAAATTGAATTTCTTTTTACAAATTTTACCCATCAATTTTACAACTACAACAACTGTATTCATAAAGTAAAAATCTTAAAAACTTGTGCAAATTCTTAAAGGATTTTTCCGATACAAGTATTACTTGTTTGTGAAAAGTGCTATTGCGTAGAATGGTGCGGAAGTGAAAGTTCTTTTTATTGGAAAACTAGCCCACGTAGTATTATTGTGAAAGTACTAGTGCGCAACGTTTGTACTTTCCATTTCCATGCAATATACTTTAACCGTGAAATCAAAAACCTTGAGAGAAGTGGTTAAATAAAATGTAATTTAAATTATTATGGAAAAATACGTTTTACGCACAGCTTTCAGTCAAACTTTCAGCTTTTAGGGTTTATATTTCCAAGTTTCAAAAGTATCATATTACGCCAAAGTATATAGTATGCAATTGCAATGAAAGTAATGTGATTGATTACTCATATCCCATCCCATCTCTTCGTAATTGCATATCAAGTTTCATTTTTTTCGGGAAAGCATGTATTTATACATGTTATAACATTTTATCTGTATAAGTATATCATGATTGTCACAAATTAGTACACAATTTTTTGTAATGAAACCGATCATTCTAAAGTTCTAACAGAAAATTAATCTGTAGAGGTTTGACTTTATTATAATCAGATTGTTAAATAGTTCCTGTAAAAGATGTTTTCACTCAAATTTTAATTGAACAACGAATCTTTTGTTTCATGTCATGATTTTTTAATTCAAACTCAAGTCTATGCTTCGATCCGATCTATTTACATGTGACCATTTCAGTACTCGTTAGGTTAAACAAAAGCAAATTAGTTTTTTATTCCAAAATCACATTTTTACACTACACATTTAGTAGAAATTGCTAAATTGCTCATATTTTTACTGCTGAAGCAACTTTATTGCTACATATTTGGCTTTACATACAGTGTACAGTGTCATTGTCGACAATTCTGCCATAGTCTGGCTTAAATGAAACCTGAAGTACTTTAAAGTTTCTAGCATACATTTGTGTTGCCTTTGTGTTGCTGTATTATGCGTAAAAAGTGATTTTGGACTTTGCACACACATCCAAATTATATCCCTATTTGAAACGATATCAGAAATATGTAAAGATTATAAATATAAATATGCGTGCGTATAATATATCACATCACATGCATAATGTCAATGGGTAATTCACACCATCACATCGTAATATTCGTAATAAGTAATAATCCCTAATCCAACCTTTCAAAAAGTTTCATTACTGCGGACTGTGTGAAATGAATTGCAGATTTATGTTGCTGCCTAACAAAAAGGAAGGCGACATAGTATGTGAGTTGTGCAATGACAATACACACACAAAGGACGAACTGAACTGTCAGGGAGTAGAAGTAGAAACTAGGAACAATGTTAAAATATAGGGAGTAGGATTTTTTATATGATTTGATATGATACAAAGGAGTTTCATGGGTACATACTACATAGTTTTTATGCATGACATGAGGGTATAGTGGGTGCATGAACATTAAACCCAAAACATTGTTTAGGGCTTGGACCCTTTTCCTGTTGTTTGGTTGGCTGCTCCTCGTCCCCGTTTACCTTCTGTTTTTTCGCTGTTGCCAGCCAAATAAACATTAACCAGATGTAGAATCAGCTGTCAGACTTTCCTAAAGCATAATATTATAGTTTTTCAATACCTTTATTACTGCGTGCTACCAGTCAAAGGATAACATAATATTGAATGGTTGAAGTGAAGGAGAGAAAGGTGTTGTTTTTTATACCAAAAAGTTGCAACACACACAGCACAAAAAGGTAGTATAGTTGAAGTGCCTTTGGCCGTAGCCAGTAGTCTCTCTATTTTTTCGCAGTTATCAATTTTCTGGAGTTTGGTGTTTCGAAATATTGGATCGAAGAAGTAGAAAAAAATTGATAAGTTTTTCTCTACTTCGGAGGATACAAGTGTAAAAGTAAGTCGGATAAGTGTATAGGAATTTGAGAAAAATTTGTGCTAGTTCATCATAAAGTACATCATTCGATTGTGAGTTGCACTCTATATTTCGGATTTGCAATGCAATACACATTTTCGTGAACGAAAGATAAAGAAAGTTCATTTTGGGGAAAGTAGTAATTATAGTAATCATTGAAGCCATTAATATCAATCTATCAGTTTAGTCATTATATTATGTAAATCACTTTGTGCATCATCTAGTCTTAGTCGCTAGATCACATCATTCAAAAATATCATTTTTTTTGAACGCCTACCACCATTGTGATTTAAAAGCGTTTAACACATTTAAAACAAATATTTAGATAGCATAAAAGTTAAATAGAACAACTTAGTGGTTGCATCACTTGCATGGGTAGATCACAAAAGTTAACAGATTATCGTTGTTCATACTCTATTCAAGTCATCAATTCATCTGCATCTGATGAAAGTAGCAGTTTTAATTTTGAACTATGTACATTATTTTCACTGAAAAAGTTTACTAACTAATGGATGAGTCAAATAATTTCTCACAAGTTTTTACACTATTTGAATGCAGAATCACACAATTTAGAATATAATGAAGAGCAAGTGTACTTTGCTATCTCGAAATACTGCTTGTCGTTCATGTCCATAGTCTATGCATGGCATGTATAAAGCTGATCAATTCTCTTCTCATTTCATACCCCTTTTCTCGTATGTATTTTGGCATTATTCGGAATCGGAACAGTCGTCTTTCTGCTGATCTTTCAGTCTTTGTCTACTTGAGCTTCACGCTTACTGGACATGCACGAGATGCACATGAAGTAAGCAGTTTAGTTCGGTGTCTTGCTGTTGTGGTGGTAAAGCCATTTTATGGACTTGAATAACAACAATTAAATTTTTTGAAATTAAATACGAACATTTCAAGAGACATTTTCGTCAGTGTCAACGTCATTTGTCACGTTGATATATGAATATTTCTTAACGCGCAGTGAACTCAGATTTCAGTTCACTGCAATCATAGAAAATGATGAAAATAATCAGTTTTACTCAAATAATCAATGCTCAATCGTACTTTTTTCTGCTCACCTAAACTTTTTTCCTAAAAAGAGGTGCATCGTCTTGTATTCATTGCAAGTTGCAAGGGATCTAAACAACTTTATTGCAGAAAATGATGCAGCGTTATGTGCAACTTGACCTCATTCAGGTTAAACAAAGCATTAACATTTTAACATGGCACGGAATTATAAATGTACGTAGTTCGTTTAGGTACTCGTGATTCTGAACAGGAAAAAGAAAAGTCAATACCATACCATATTTACCAACCAACTATGATCAAATCATAAATCTATGATTAAATTTTGTTTTAACTGGTACGTCATCAATGTAAATTGGTATTTCTCCTTTGTCCTCAATTTCGATATTCTGGACTAAACTGAGATCATCAGTTGTGTAAACTTGGTGTAAGCTGCTTTTTCAATAAAAATTACATTAAAAAATTGCTAATTTTCTAAGAAACATGATCGTATGATGGATTATGGATTATACGTTTGCGATGACGTTTTTAGTCACAACTCACAACAATATCTAAACGGTATCCATAGAAACATAATATTTCATTAAAAGAGTTTCTGAATTTTTCAGTGTGCACTACGCAGTATAGTTTTTTTGAAGTAATGAGTGAGTTATTACACTCATTACTTTATTCTGTGATGATGTCTCATCTCAATATTGAAACCTAAGCTTTTGAACACATTACCATTACGTAGAGAGGTTGAAATTGTTGACACATGAATATGTTTGCAAAGCGATAGTAACCATCATGATGAGATAAATATAATGGTTCACGCATAATATATGCGTTATATTCAATATCATGTCCTTCGGCCTGACACTCACCAACTTTTTCATCGCATCTTGTGTCTTGTAACCTATTTTTTCAACGTTTCAATTCAACTACAATGACAGACTTATCTCCACATATTTTTTCTCATGTAAAATCCCAGGTCAGGTCATAATTTCATAATGATGCATGTATCCCACATAAACTTTTTAAAACAAAATAAGTATTTGTAAACTTTTTCAAAAAAATATTATTTACGAAGGACATGGAAAATTTATATCCCAGGCATATGGTAGTTTGTCTTGTCATTACATCGTTGACTACGATGTGCTAATTTTTTTCAAAAGTAAGCCATTCTAAAGTTTAAGCTCCCCGTTTTCATAAGCCAAAAAGTGAATGTTGGTTTGGTAATGCCTTGTTGGCGATCGATGATGTTGATGATAAGATGGTACCATTGTTGTTACAAAGTTGGTGTATAACATAACCATGAAGTTTATACGCCAAAGTGCTACATCATCATCAAATCACCCAGCAAAACAGTAATCAAATCAGTAATACTTCTACTTTACCACCACACCGCTCACTTATGTACGTAACAAAAAGTATATTCATATTCGCTTATACTACGTAGAAAAAAACAGGACGATCGAAAACTTGTCTTTTTATTCGCACTGTTTATAAACTTTTTTTTATACCTTTTGCAAATCACTTATAACTAATTCAACAGAAGAGAAAAAAGGCAAATCCGTGTTTTATAGCGAAGCTTGGCGATATAGCTGTATAATATATATAAAATGTAGTGTGGTGTAACGTGTAACTATAAAAAAATATGCCGTACAACAACCAGTTTATGAAAAAGTTCTGCTGAACTTGTACTAATAAATGGTTAGGTTGCACATGTAGCACATGCTGCATTGATATAGGCAATGTGAATGCATATTAAAAGTTATATATTTTTTTCTTATTTCCTCTATACCAATCTTAAAAGGGGTAAAAGTTACCTAAAGTCAGTCAGAGAATCTTAAGAAAACCGTGGATATTTTTGTATGCATATTCTTTACTTCTTTAGGCTTTTCATAACGATAATATTTTGTGGGCTGCTGTGTTGTATAGCTGTAGTGGTGGATGGAGATGAGGATGAGCTGATATGACTCCTTCCATGACTTGTCTTGAGTTTTGTGTATGACGCATTTAAACAAAAGGCGATTCACTCACCTTTTTACGAAAGAAACTAACTTTTTTTTATCTTCAAGTCAGCCTGTTCAATGAAAAGAGCACTAGTTGATAATGATAATATGTGATGATCATGATCATCATCATGGTACTCATCACATCAGAAAGCCACACAGTAAAGAAAAAAAGAATATATGAAAAAGTGCATTTTCATACGTACATAATCTGTATATGTGTTTGTGAGTAAATATCATCATTTCTATACACAATCGCAATCGGTGTGGTACAATTTATACTTGCTAACATGCATACCACCATAGTCAAGTTATCCCTGATCCATCCTTTCCAAAAACACTCGTCTCTCTCTCTCTCTCTCCCTGTCTGTGTGAAATAATAAAAGTAGTAGTAGTCAAGTCAGAGTCAGTAGTGGTTTTCTGTCTACCTATATTACAAACTCAAACTGATGTACTTACTTTTTTGCCTTCTGTATATTGCATTTTGTATATAAAGTGGTTTAGTGAAGAAGAAGTAAAGTGAAGGCAAAATATAATATGCTGTAAGAGATAAATGTGAACATTGAACACAGAAGCATTATTCAGTTGTATTATGAGGGTAATAATGGTATGATGATGATATACCAAAGTAAATATATTAAGAATTGTGATGTGATACACGATACATCAGCATAACTATAACCATACCAGACCACCAAACACAGCTGCAAAACTAAGTAGAGAATTTTTCATTGAACAGCAGGTTTCTCTTTGTAATTAACTGATTGAAAATTGAGAACATTAAAATAGGGATCATTTCATATGAGAAGGAAAGGGATCCTGTTCCATTCAGATTGCAAAATTTTGTATCCAAGTTTTTTTCAGTGAATTGTAATTGTGCTGAAAGTGGTGAAAGAAGATAACTGAATTGATATCTCAGGTTGGTTGGTTTTACAAAGGCTTATTATGGGAAAACCAAAAAAGTGCATATAGTACACACTTATCAAAGAGAAACAACTAATAGGCTTATATATAAGATGGGAAAAAAGTATGCAGGGCAAAAGCAAAACGAGAAGGTTACAAAAGTAGAGAGATTTTTCTTGTCTTGAAAGATATTTGTGAGCTGAGCATGAAAAAAAGTGTACATTTTGCTTTGCTTTCCACCAACTTCCAAACAAAAACGGAAACTGGAAAGAGGAGAACAGAGAGTGGAAAAGTAGATTGGAAAGTGTATAATGTTATGTAAGACACTTTTTCAAGTGTTTTTGTCACTGCCACACATTTTCCTATCGTTTTGCTTTCCACTTCCTGTTCGTTTACCTAGAGTAGTACTAAAACTAAGAGTAGATATGAGATGATGAGAGTACAGCAAAATTATTTCGTAAAGTGTAAAGAGAGGCTGTTTGGCCAATGTTCTAAGTTTATAAGTCTGTCTAGTCTGGCCTTACGAAGAACGGATGACATATAAAACTGCTTTTTTCCAATACACAAATATTGACGTGGTATAAATGACGTTAAGAGAGTAGAATACTGTGTCGGATGGATGGAATATGAAAACGGAAATATTTTCTTACTATAATTTCTCGATGCAATGCGCACACCATTATGTGTGGATAAAGTAGAGACATGTTACATGTACATGTAAATTTACTTCAGTGTTTGTAGCTGTAAGTATGATGGCAAAAAAAGGGATTTTTCAAGTTTTGTGCATATGCAAAAGTTTAATTAACAAGTTGTGTAGGTTTTGTAACAGTTCCCTAACTTGCAAAACTAACAGATCAAAAAAGCTCTTATTTAAAAGCTGGTCAGTTTTTCGGTTAACAATAATTTTTTAATTAGTTCCATAATTCAATTTGTGATCTGTCTCTTAAGCTGCATAACTGTTCATGAAACTCTTTGAAGAAAACTCCATTGCTACTTATGGTTTAATTACAAAAACTAGCTGTAAATAGAAATATGACTACTAATTTGACTTGGAAATATAAAACTCATTTTTGCAACAAATCAATATTTTAAGAATATTTTTTTGTGAAAAATGTCATTAATAAACTGTTTTTACCCTGCTTTTATCTAGAATACCATTTCTCATCATTCGACTGTGGAACTCGCCGGACTACTTACTGTTTACAGTAAACCTTGTTCCCTTGTGTGTCCCTGAGCCACTGTGACTGTATTGATAACCAAATCATTTTTTACACTGATACTGTCTGTGGGTCTCGTCAAGATAAAGTTTGTGAACAACCAACTATAATTATAAACGTACTTACATACTTGACACATTCATCATCTTCCTTCATCCTCTCATCATAACTTGCGGAAGCTCACTGTCGTGTTCCTATCAATCAATCTGAATAATCTGGAAAGGAAGCCTCCTCATGCATACATTTTTCTTGAGGATTTGACACTACCTTCCACATTTACTACGGAGCAGTCAGTTCTCTCTCTTTTCAAGAAACTTATTTGTCTGCACAAACCGTGACAAGATATTGTTAGGTCCATCAACCATTTTGTTAAGGTAAATGTGCAATAAATTATTTTTTGTCCTACATCCTACTTCAATCGTTGTGCAATCGTCACGTAGTAAAGACTTCACGAATTAGTTCGTCAATTTGTATCTCGCACATATTACCAATAACGTTCGGTCAGCCGATGTGACAGAAGACACAAAACATTTCAATGTTATTCAACAGTCAAACAGTCAAACTGTTTTTAACAAGAGACAGAATACTGCTTGTGCAGCTGTTTTAAATTTTGAAATAAGTTTCACAATTTCAGTTTTTAAAATATTTAATATTTTTTGTCCATTTTGCATTAAAACTTCCTGTTAACTTTGCAAATTGAGAGTTTATTGTAAACTGTCAAAGCCCTCAGAATAAAATTAATTTGTGTCTTGGGATATCGTATCGTCTCGTCACTTTATGATAATGATGAGAAGGATAAGTATGTCGTCTCATTTACATTTACACGGATAAATTCGTTTCGTTCTGTCTTTTTTTTGTTGTGTTCCCGTTTCTTCGATCGAACTGTGAAGTTCGTAGAAAAGCGGTTTACACAATTTGTATTGTTCATTGTTAGTTCTTATTTCGTAGAAATAAAGTTGAATGGTTTATGTTGCGTTTTCGTAGAGTAGTTTCTCAGTTTAAAATAGGAATTAGTCTTTTAATATAATATTTAGGATGATAAATTGTTAAATGTTTTAGTCAGTAGCTAGTCAAAACCAGTGCGAATAAGTGTATTTTTTTTTGTTTTTTCCGCGTCTTTTAGGTGAGATCAGTCTGGCCTCCTTAGGGAGGGGAGAAGGGAGGGCACCTCCGCCCCCCGATAACTCGCCCCCCAAGAAGAAACCTAGAGTCAGCAGCGAAAATATGCAGACACAACAGGTATAGAAGCTCTAATTAATTGTGACTATAATTGTTATATTATGAATCACAAGAATCTATGTGCAAAGTTCAAAGAAAAGTGATTAGAATTGAATGATGGGTCAGTTAGCCACGATCAAATGACAAATATGTGCATGCGCTATAGTTCCCCGGAGAAGTTGTGTAGGTCACGTCACGTGGCGTGGCATAATGCAGCCGTTTGCCCTGTGGTTTGATTGAAGATTAATTTAATTTTGTATTTAATTTAAAGGAATTTCAATTTCCAATCCAATTCATATAGCTATAATTAACCTGCATAACACGCATTCAATATAATATGCAATGCCAATTATCTAATGCAGTACATTAATACGCATATGCAGCATGTTATGTTTGTTATTATTAATTTTTATGACTTGTTTGTTTCTTCTTTGGCTTGTTAAAGGTTTGCATTTCGTTTTTACTTAGCAGTATTATCCATGATAATCCAATCCAGCACCACCAGTATATTGAGAAAATGTTAGGTGGTATTTGCAGTTGGCTTGTAGTTAGTTATCAAATAAATCCCATCTGCTTATATGTTGCATCACACGGCAAGGCTATGGATAGTTGTTATGCTTGAGTGCACACTCTGCACACCCATATAAGATGATTAGGATAGTACGAAAGTTAGTTAGTAGTTGGTTAGTAATATGTTTGCGTATTGATAACATGATAACCTAAGTTTACCCAGCGCCGCGGTAGGTTTCCACATCTGTGCTTTGTACTCAATCACATTGTGCAGTTTTCTTTGTTTTTACACTTATGACACAATCAGGTTCCAAATAAAAAATATATAATGGAAATAGATACGTTGTGCGTGGTATCAGAATCTCAGGAAATTTGCAAGGTGCTATATTTACCTTTTTGCGCAGTGGTTTTTTAGTAGTAATTTTAGAATGTTTTGCATCGTGCTATATTTTGATAGTTGGTTTTTATCATTGTACGTTCTTAAATAACAAAAAAGTATTAATTATTTTTTATGGTATAGAAATAGATATACTGTTAGTTGACTATTTTTTTCAATGGAAGTGTTTGAACCAATTAGCTTTTATAAGAGTTCGGTTGTTTCATACATAGCCATAAATATAAATATGGTATATTGGTTACCCTTTTTGTCATTTCACAAAATTATCCTTGCATAATGTTAGTGTTAGTTATAGTGTGTTATCGAAAGTATCAAAATATGTGTATAAATAATATTGTAGACAAGTATTTTTGAACTTAATACAATTTTGGTTTGGTTTTTGTGTAGGCTAAAAATGGAAGCGATTCACCCGTACAGACTAATGGAGTTACAAATGGAGTTCATGATGAAGACGAGCGAAGAATTTCGCCAATTACTAATATTGCGGAAAAGAAGACAAATGAGGATATTGTCCGCATTATTGGACAACACTTGCTTACTATGGGACTCACGTAAGTGTCGTTAAATTATAATATACATTTGATAACAGAATTCCCTGGTAGAGATGTTTAACTTTTGAATTTTTCATTACAATTTAAACAGCAAGAGTGCTGAAACCCTCATGCACGAATCCGGATGTCGAATGGATCATCCGGTGGCAGCGAAATTTAGGAGTCACGTGATGAATGGAGAATGGGGTAAAGCCCATACGGACCTACAAGAGCTGAAGAATTTGCTGGAAAACCCCGAATCCCTAATTGTATGTTTTTGATGAAATTGATTTGTTACACATTACTAGTTCACTGTGTACCTGTTATACTAACACAGTTTTTTGGTTAATTGTATTTTTTTTAGGAAATGCAATTCTTGCTGCTGGAACAAAAATATTTAGAGCTTCTGGAAGATGGAAAAGTCATCGAAGCCTTGTCTACTCTTCGTTATGAGTTGACACCTCTAAATCACAAAACAAGCCGTGTCCACCAACTATCTGCCTACATCATGTGCTCAACCTCAGAAGAAGTACGTGAGCAGGCAAACTGGAATGGAAAAGAGTCTCGAGTGCAATTAATGGAACAGTTGCAACAGTTTCTGCCTCCTTCAGTTATGCTGCCTCCTCGACGGCTGTAAGCCAGTTTTTACTTTAGGAAACTGTTACCTTTTTCCCAAAATGTTCATGTAAGCTATAATTGAATATGTCCCTTTGTTTCTACCAGCGATGCATTGTTGAAGCAGGCCATTGATTGGCAGACAGGAAGATGCCCTTACCACAACTCTAAAGTAGAAAGTGAAGTTTCGTTAGTAGTTGATCATGTTTGCACAAAGGACTCTTTCCCTTCAACAACTTTGCAGGTGCTGAATGACCATTCAGACGAAGTTTGGTTTTGTCGATTCTCTCCGGATGGAACTAAACTAGCTACCGGTTCAAAAGACCAAACAGTGATAATCTGGGATGTGCATCCCGTAAGTTCATTACCACATCAAATTATTTTATGTTTTCTATGAGATGATAATACCCATCGATTTTATTGATTCATGCTGTTTGTCTATTTTTGCAGACTGAATTAAGGTTAACGCATAGAAAGACAATAGACGGCCATCAGTATGGAGCCTCATACCTCACATGGAGCCCGGACTCGAATTATTTACTTGTTTGTGGACCCGAAGACACGCCAGAACTGTGGGTCTACAATTCAACTACAGGGGAACTCCAAATTAAAATCTCGCCCGGTCCTGAAGATTCCCTTACCTCCGCTGCTTGGCATCCCGATTCACGTCGTTTTGTAGCTGGGGGTACACGAGGTCAATTTTACTTATGTGTAAGTTTAAAAAATACTTTAAAACCTTGTCAGTATTAAAACATTGGTAAAACAAGGTAGTACAAATGTCTCATTTCTCATTGAATATTTTTAAAGGACTTGGACGGAAATGTATTGGATTCGTGGGAAGGAGTTCGAGTGCAAAGCTTAGGGTATAGACAAGACGGAAAAACTGTCCTCGCCGCGGACACGCATAATCGAATTAGGGGTTACGTTTTCGGAACGCAAAACTCCGACCACAATATGTAAGCAAATTCATGAAAACCTCAGAAAAAACATTACTTTTTGAACGGGAAAACAACGTATAAAAACTAAAGCCTAAATTTAAATTGCAGTCTAAAGGAAGAATACGCGATTATGAGTTTCACGGTGGACGCAACCGACCGACAGGCTTTGTTGAATGTAGCTACACAAGGAGTTCATTTATGGGATTTAGAAGATAGATGCCTCGTTCGCAAATTTCAGGGAGTTACTCAAGGATTTTATACCATTCATTCGTGCTTTGGTGGTCTCAATCAAAATTTTATTGCTTCTGGTTCAGAAGGTTAGTAAAATATGGATAATATAAAAATAGAAGATTATATACCACAAAGTGGTTATTTCTCATTCATGCAAAATTGCCATTAATTGACCTTCCGTGTTTTCCTCTTGAATTTGCAGACAATAAAGTGTATATATGGCATATAAAGAAGGAAAGGCCTATAGCCGTGTTGTGCGGTCATTCCCGAACTGTGAATTGTGTTTCATGGAACCCAGTGCGACCAGAAATGCTGGTATCAGTTTCAGATGACGGAACAATCAGGCTTTGGGGTCCTGCCATACCTCTGTCGCCATCCTCTCAACACTCCTCTACTAATGGGACGCGTAATTGACAGTGGGATAGACATTATCATTGTAAATTTTCTCGAATCCGTTTCCGTCGCGCACGTCGGTTACAATAACTTACTTTTATTATGTATTCTAATGAATAGAAGTATGACGTACTTTTTAAAAAAAGTGGAAAAAGTAATATAGTATGGGTGTCTCTTTAATACACGTCGTGAGTTGTTATTTGTAGGTTGGGAAGTATGCATGTGCCGTTAAATGATGCATAAATGAATGTTAATGATGAAAACTTGTACATACAACTAGTAAGTATAAGGAATCAATAACTGTAATAATCTTTAATATTAATTATTTACATCCGAAAATGCGTAAAATGTACATCGCTAATAAAAAAGCTGTTTCACATATTAATCCGCAGTGTATTTGTGGAGTTTATTTCTATCTCTGACCAAAAATATGCATGAAATATTGCATAAAATTCAACATTGATAATGATATTCGTTTTTTTGCTAATTGCATCAAAAACCACCATACCGAACAATTCCAAAAGTCGAGCAGTTGGAAACATGCAACAACATTCAACCGTTTTACCTTCATTCATTGTTATTTTAATGAGTTTTTGCATAAATCTGCTAAATGATGACGGAAAAATTCACTCTCACACTTCACATTATTTATCTAAATATGCAACATTTTAGTCTGGCAAATTACCCGTTTTCAGTTTTAAACCATTTATATATACATGCACATGCATATATTATACACTTTAGATCTACATTTATTTAGCGCACGTAATACGCAATCCATATTTTTCCACGTGCATATAAATATTTTATTGCTAAATTGAACTATACTTTTGGCATATGCATATAATTTAGTTCTAAGGTCAATTTTAAAACTATCTCGTTTGACGGAAAACCAGGCATTATCACAAATCAAATAGCTATTATTATGAAATCGATGGTCAGTGGTGGTCTGTCTGGATTTTATCAGGTTTATATAAATGTTTTCACAACGAAGCTTACTCAACACATTTTGGATTTCAGCAGCATTGGCTATACAACCCTAAGGTTAATTTTCATTTTATCCGAAAAATTTAAGCCGGTTGTACTATTTTAAAATCTGAATTCTGTGGTCTACAGCAAAGATTTTGGTGACATTTTATTTTTTGTTTTAAGGCATACAACAACTTACGAAAATGAAGACTGTAATTCTATCCTTCGTTTTGTGCGTCATAGTCCAGGCGTCTTTGGTACCCATTACAATTACAAAAATACCTTCTGGATTTACCTGTAATTGGTAATGAAAGAATTTACTCACAATATCTTTTTAAAGGTGAAATCTCAAAAGACGCATCAGTGCAAAGGACATGAGATCAATTTCTCAGCCGAGCAAGTTGCGGGGATGAAAAAATGTGGGGAAATGGTTGGTGTGAAAACAATGGAGGAAATGACACCAGACAAGTTACCTTGCTTTGCTAAATGCATGCTCGAATCTTCTTCTTTGGTGAGTGTTTCCCTACTTTCTACCCACCCCCTCCAGTACTTTCCTTCTCACTTTAAAAAAATCCCCTTAATCTCCATTTAATAGAAAATGTTTGGCTTTAATTGATTTTTTTAAACATTAAAATTAAGGTTGATGGAGAAGGAAAGCCACACAAGGAAAACATCATGGCCCATATAGATAAAAGCGTACCCAAAGAAATGTCTGATGTTTACAAGAGTTCAGTTGAAAAATGCATCGATGAACATGGTAAGTTAACAATCATAGTTTTGTCACTTTCCTTTAATTTTGATACCTGTGCCAAAACTTAAAAGACTTATCAATATTTCAGGTAACAAACTTAACCCAAAGGATACCAATTGTATGAGCTACAATCCTTTGGCCATCTGTGTAGCAGGGTCTTTCAAAAATGTAAGCATTTAATTTGTTTTAAACATACCACCCCTCAATGTTTTGACACCAAATGACTCATAAAATTTAATGCTGTCTTTTTGCAGATCTGCCAGGGATAATAATCATGAATTTTTGTATTATGTATTTTGGAGCCACGTTTTCATATAATGTATACCATTCAGTCAAAAAAATAAAGCAATCATCAAATTTTCCCTGAACCTTGAGTGTTCAAAATATTTGATAAAAAACAATGTTCAGAAAATGTAGCTGTTATTATGTTTTGATGACAAAACCTAAAGGCAACTTACATTGCACCGCTCTGAAATTATAGTCCGCGTCACTTGTTTGGATTTCATGCAAAATTAACTTGTTGGATCCATGTTTCATTATAAAACCGAGATGTGGCTCCGTTTGTTCCAATTTAAAACTTATGTACCTAGTACCTGTGCATCATTTTACTCATAAATAACTTAATGTCCATTATTTGCATGATCGGCCAAAGTATAATTTATGAGCTGGAAATGGGATCATGGAATATTATTGATAAAATGTCAGTACCACATCCTTTTAAGCCTGCTTGTTATTTTGCATTTCTCTTACTTACGGCAAGCAATGATGGATGATAATGTGAATTTTAGACTAACGTAATCCTAAAGAGTAAAATGATCTAAGATTATTTTGAAACTGACAAAAGGATCGAATATACGTCATCATATCACTTGTTTTTATGGAATTTTGGAACTCGAATATATACTATGAAAAAAATGCAAAATCCACACTTTTCACAGTGCAGTGCTTGTTTTTTTTATCATAGACAGCAAAGCTTCTTTCCTGTATCTAATCTAACTAACAATCATTAATTTAACCTAACACATTATATATCAATAGGTTTGCGTGTAAACGAACGATTAATTAGCATTATATTATACCTTTGCAGACAAAAACGCTAACGCTCGTTTCATTTTCTGTTTTAGTTAGTACGAGCGGACATGCAAATTGCATTTTGAATTGAAAGCAATAATGAAGTCCTCAGTCCCCAGTGCAGTGGCATTGTTCAAGTTATGAACAAAAATATATGCAATGAGTTATTTGATTTTTAAAACTCATGAACCCGTGTGGGATTACAATCTAAAATGAAAATACTTGGCTAAAAGTCTACATACTATATTACTGAAAGGAAATTTCATTAACTCTTGTTTTTTAGTAAAGTTTAGATCAATTAAAATGGACAGTCTGGAAAATTCTGCTAGAACGACAATAATTGGAACGAAAAGATGATCATGATCTCTGACTATGGACATATATAAGACCAGATTTGTGATTTGAAAATCATTTGAATCCGTAAACTACCCGAAACACTACCATAATATAGTTAAGTTTTGATTTGTACTTTTTATAGTTGTGAACCATATCTGTTGATATAATTACTTAAAATGGACAGTAAATTGATCTCCCTATTCACAATTTTATTTGGCTACCTTTTTGTAATACATCAGGTAAAAATGATAAACATTTATAATTTCTTGTTTCAAGAACTGGTCATTGATAATTCTTAAAATTATATAATTAAAATAAAATAATGTCGTTCTCTCCAGATCCAAGCTTTTCGGCAACCAACATGCAGAGGAAAGGAAACAAAGCTTACTCCAGAAGAAATGAAAATGATGGCAGACTGCTTGAAAGAGTTTAGTTCAGGTGGCAGTACGAGCTTAGCTGATATCCCGAAAGATAGCATGGGGGTAAGTGATACAGTTTAGATTTCTGTTCAGTGCTCACATAACACCATTCAAAAACAAGGAAAAGGACCTTATTCTCAAAACTGAATTGAAAATGTTCATTTATAATAACTATTTAATTTTTGCTTAAATAGTGTGTTGGGAAATGCATCTTACAACGACAAGGTTTGGTCGACGATAAAGGAATGCCTGCGAAGGATAACATTTATAAAATGGTCAACGAAACGTTAGAAGCTGAAGTGGCGAAATTAGCTGATAAAAAGCTGGGAAAATGCATTGACCATAACTGTAAGAGGAATTCTTAGATGATTAAAATTATACGTACACTTATGAATCACAGTTCAGTAATTTTTACAAAAATAAATTTCCTCTTTATCAAAGCGGCTGCACTAGATCCAAAAGCGGATGGTTGTAAGACGTACTGGCCATTAGTGCAATGTGTTGCTGCTGTATTTATTGAGGTGACAATCACAATAGCCTTGTCATTGTCATTTATATATTATGTGACAATATACATTTTTTGTGAAACAGTAGGACAATTTTTGCTAAAAATACTTTTTTTCAGATTTGCGCCGAACCAAAATCAACTACTGAATCTTGAGAGTCCACAACGTTTAGTTAATGAAAGGATTTCTTTACAATTTAAAGCCCGAAGCGTGAATGGGACTCGGAGTTTAGGATATAATATCATCATCAATGACCCTCATGACAATGATGTTTATTAGAACGGACTAGTAATTTTAATATTATAATGCTTACATGCTAGTATTAATAATATATTTCTCAATTTGTCAAAATATGATTGAACTAAACATCAGAATATTTGTAAAATCTAGTATTATACCACCTTTTTTTAAACAGAGGAAAATTACATCGTTTTACTATTTTAAAAACTTCAGGAATTTAACTTGTAAAGCTCAAGCTTCAGTTTCCGATATATTGGGAGTTTTAAAAATACAATCTACGTGGGTCCCTGTAGACTCGCATTTGACAATATCAGAGAACAAATCTTCCACATCCTCCTTTGAGTTAACTTCATTACTTACACTTGGACTTGGCCTTTTGGCATTCATAATTTCACAAGCTGCTTTTGGCAAACTCTTTTTGTGCCAACCACCTTCTGGAGCTAAATCATATAATACATACTCAATTTAACTAAGGATAAAATTTTTAATTAGTTACTTAAAATAGCATTTTCTTACACAAAGCCCAGTTGATACACCGAAGTTCTGACGCTTCATTTGTTGGTAATGCAACTGCCTTTGATAGTTCTCTAGTAATCCGGTCGGAAGTTGCACACAAAGTTATAGCTTCTACTCCATTCACTGTTACAGATTCGATAGTCTTGGTCTCTCTCTTTTTGCGTTTGGTAATTACATCTGCCTCAGCTATCATAGCAGCTTTGCATTCCTCTCCTCCAAAACGGAAGAAAGGAGACCAGAAATGACATCGATAATCGAACGGTGGTTTTGGGACTCCCACTTAATTGTACAGGAAAGAAATAAAGATCATAGTAAATTGAACGAATACCACTAAAATAATTTCAAGAACTAAATATTAAATTAAATTTATTCATTCATACAGCACCGCTTTCGTCTCCATCCAAAACACCCAGTTTCAAACGTTGGAGGTGAGCCACCGTCTTTAGCCCTCACAGGAATATAATGATAAATGCTCTTTTCATTTGCTTCTATAACCGTACTGTCATCCTGTGTAAGTGCCTCACATAAATCAACGGCATCCTCCAGACTTAATTGAGCATTTAATACTTGTAAGGTTGGACTCCTCTCTCCTTCGAATTCGATAAGTATTTCTTTAATTGTTGGTGGTAGTGTTGAGGTACTAGTTTCATTTTCCAATGGAGTTATCGTTATCGGGTCCATTTTGACTGTAAAAAATGTTTTTAAAAAGATGAATTTTTCACAAAGCTGAGAAATTGATTATTTTTTAAAACCGAATTTCTTCCTTACATGGATGTGATTTTCTTACTAATAAAGAAATAAATACAAAAAGAATGTGATTAAAGTACATTTTAAAGTCCTTGTTTTTACTATTAGTAGAGCAAATTTAAATCAAAGTTCTGAAATTTTCTGCGATGTCTTCGTAATATTTTTCGTCTTTCTAACGAAATTACTTTAACATGAACCGCTTTTAGTTACTTTGCAAGTTATTATTTAATTGTTATTACATGCGATTTTATTACACTTTATTAAATGATTAAATTATGATGGTGATCATGCATAATGTGTCAGAACTAGAAATACTATAAAAAAATATAGTAATCCAGTTAATTGAGCAATTAACAAAAATTGTACCTATTTCATTTCATATTTAGTTCATACTCAAAATATATGTACCATTGCATTGATATTTAATGATATAATATTCGCATGTGCAATGAACAATAATTAATTACGGAGTATATTAAGCCAACGAGGACAATTTTTCGACAATTTATGCATCTATATTATAGAAGTAGACGAAAATAGAGGGAAAAACATTTTACTTTATCATCACAGATATGTACTATTTTGTAATTTCTAAAAATTATACTTTGTAAGTATATCCATCTGATAGACAACCCAAAAAAAATAGACATGCCTATCTTGACTACAAATATGTTCAAAAAGTAAGGAGATATTTTTTGATTCATATTGGATGAAAATTTATTGCACGACCGGGTTTCAATGAGGTAGATGTAGCTTGCCTGGGATTCGTGTGATGAGGGGCCATTCAATTAGTACGTAACGCTAAAAAAGGGTTTTTTCAACACCCCCCTCCCCCCCATGTCACGCTTTTTTAACATTACAGGATACCCTGTTTAACATTGGGTGTCACGCTTGCCTCCGACCCCCCTCCCCCCTTATGGGCGTTACGTACTAATTGAATGGTCCCTGATGCATACTTTTCCTTTTCAAGCAACCCTTTTTAGAATTCTAATTGGTTTTGTGCCCATCCACAACCATACGCATCCCGATTCAAATCTGGCAATATTTCATTTTTCCCTATGCTTTTTGCACCCACCAGCAGATGTACAAATTTATTATTAGTGTGAAAAGATTGAATTTTTTTTTAAATGAATTCGTTACGGAATTTGTTTTGTATTTTGATTAGCATATATTGTATATCGTATTCTTTTGGCGGACAACTTTTTATACTATTGAAAGACATTTACTCTCAAGATACTACTGAAAATCTATCTGTGGAATATTCAAATATTTAGTTAAAGGAACTCTTGTTTGCTTTGGTTTTCGTCCTACAAAAGTGAAAAAAATTATGCATCTCTTATAGATAACTTGCCAACGCCGCAACATCGGCATCCATACACTATGTTACACTTTCTGCATGCATTGTTAA
>JAQIWN010001209.1:0-22339 GCA_034699025.1 Entomobrya cf. arborea Gr-Col-00668
CTGTGTGCCATGCTTGATGCTTGATTTACCTAATAAACCAATACAAAATCAATTTAATTTATTAGCTAAATTAAGCAATACTACTACCGTCCACTCCACTTCAATAAATTGCATTGGTTAATTTAACTCACAATTTAATTTTTTTGATAACTTACTTGGCTGGAACTGGAATTGGAGAGAGGACCGCTGTTCACTGTTTTGATTTTGATGAATTTTTATTGTAACTTGCAATCATTTAGTTAAATGGTGTAGTAATTAAGATATATATCAGTTAGTTTTTGGAGTTATTTTTCAAAGAAAAGTGCATATAATGTAACATTTTTCAACGACAACAACAACGGTTTTTGATTTTGTTTGGGTGTATGTAAAAGTGCACTTGTAATGCAAAATGCAATGCAGTGAACACGGCAGCAAGATCAGCTGTGTTTTCTCTAACAAAGTTGGAAAACACCTACACCGGAAGTAGCTCGTAGTTTACTGTAAAGATTTTAATTGCAATTTGCAATGGTTAGTGAAAAAGAAAAAATAATTGGAAACTACATAACATTAATAAGCTTTAAAAGTAGTGGTGGTCTCATTATCAGTAAAACTATAAAGGTGAAAACTTAACGTGTTTAGTCAAACAGCGATTCAAAGGTAAGTACTTTATTTTCATAATAAAATTGCTGGCATTGGTTGAGTTGTACGGTTGAATGTTTTAAAAAAAAATCTTTTTTAACTGTCTGTGATATAATTTCAGAGCAAGTAAGATGGTTAAACTGGAGAGGATTTTACGAATGCGGTACAACATTGCTCATGGCTTGGTGACCGCAGCTCAAAATGCTCCCTATGCCCGGAAGGTAACCGCAGGGCGACCCTGGAGGGAAGCTGCCTCCATAATGTTGGTGTCACCAGGTCCTTCTCCAGAGCAGTGTCAGGGTTCCAGTGATAAGCCCCAGTTTCTAGTCACCCAAAGATCTAAGACAAGTGGTTCCTTTTCTAATATACTTTGCTTTCCTGGAGGTAACGTGTGTCCTGAGGATGGTGACGTTACATGGATTGATAGATTCGGTTTGGGCACAGGGTACAATTTAGGGGATGGGGTGAGTTTTATTAGTGAAACGGGAGGAATGCCTGAAATTTATCAGGATGATTTGAAGCCCAGGAAGGGGGCTCAAGTCGACTTTGGGAAGAAAGTGCCGAAAAGTGTGAGTTTACGGATTACAGCGATCAGGGAGACATTTGAGGAGACGGGCATTTTACTTTGTAAGTTTTCTGAGAGGGCGGGATTTGGGAAAGGACTGGGGAGGAAAAGTGAACTAGGTCAGGGGGGAAAAGCAAGTGTGGTAGGGTTTGAAGATGAGGGGGAATTGAAAGAGTGGCAGGGGAGGATTAGGAAGGAGCCAAAAATGTTTATGAAGATGTGTGAGGAGCTTGTGTGTTTACCGGATGTGAATGCGTTGGTTGAGTGGAGTGATTGGTTGACGCCAAATTGTTTTGGGATGCAAAGATATGATACGATTTTTTATATGGTGGTGTTAGATAAGAGTTATCCTATGTATACTTGTCCGCAGGAGGTGGAGTCGGCATCGGTAAGAGAAAAATAAATAAAAAGTTTAATACTAAATTACTGTAATTAGTTAATTGGTAGAGTGTAGAGTTTTAATTTTAATTGTGGGGATTTTTTTTACTGTTTTAGTGGCTGACTGCTGACCAAGTGCTCAAAGACTGTGAGGAGCGCAAGTCAAAAATGATAACCCCGCAAATTTATGAGTTAACTAGACTAAGAGGCGCAAACTTAAACAGGATTAATCAGTTGATGAGGATTAGATTAAGTTTGGGAATTGAGAGGTGGTGTCCCGCTTATATTCGGGCGAAGGATGGTTATCTTTCCGTTTTTCCTGGTAGGTTATCTTAAGAAAAAATATTTTTGGAAAATATTTAAAGCTAAAACTATATTTTTCTTAAAATGTTTCAATTTTTAATTGTTGGGCTAATTTATTTTTTAAAGGCGATGACTTATACCCAGCGGATATCAAGATTGACACGTTTGAACCAATTAGAAGTATGGACGCTACATTAGAACAGCTTCGGAGTGAAAGCTATCGTCAGCACAGAATTGAATACAGATCCGAATTTGAGTTTAAAATTGCCATTAAAAATTATAAGGAAAGGAAGGGTCATATTTATTTGGATAATTAGTTAATTGGTTTGTGGATAAATTGGATAATTTATAAATTGACTTTGACAGTGCAAGAAAGCTAATGCAATTTTGTTTCCTATATATTCAATATATTCAATGAAATGAATTTAGAATCCCTATTTATGATTACGTTTTTTTTCGCTGTCGTTCTTCTTACTTTGTTTAAAAAAATGCTAATTGACTGTTAATTTGCAATTAAAAATTAAATTGCTAAAAATAAAACTAGCAAACAATTCTATAGTTGACAGTTGTTTTATTAAACTATTTTTATTTTATACGATTCATCAGACAATTTTCACATTTTTATCTTCTCACATTTTCTTTTAAATCACAATCAAATTTTTCCCATTCATTCCATTAAAACATACCGGCAATTAAACTAACTTCACTGAGACATTATAATTTACAAAAGAGAGTTTGTGAGATATTCATATTCATTTTTAATTCCTAAAAATTAACTGGTATTCATTCATATATGTACACAGGTAAAGGTAGATGGCATAGTACATTCATTTCATTATCAATTTATCAGTCTATTACAATATTTTTAATATGATTTTCATTTTAATGCTTGCATAGTATTTTAAACAAGTTGCACATTCGCTTCATTGAGATACTTTGCCAAAAACTGTTGTACTTCCGGTGGGGTACTACTCGTCAAAGGAATCAATTTCCCGGGCGCTGCAGTACTCAATTTAGCCAAACTCTGAGCCAAGTAAATCCTCGCATTAGGAACTGCATCTAAAATTCACAAAAAAATATACATAAAATTCACACCACTTAACTAAACTAACCTAATTAACTTTAAAATTACACGTTAGCTAATTTCCTCACCTTTCAAAGGATCCCTTTCCGGTTTCCCCGCAAAATTCAACTTGGAATAAGCCGTTTGATATCCCGGCGTATCCTCAATTTCCACAAAGTGCTCATCCTCCGGCACGCTATCGTCCTCCGGTAACTCAAACAACTTTACCAAGGCCGTCAAAAGGGGCCCCCAATAAACGCAATACTCCCCATTCAACATCACCTCAGGCGCCTCACACAACAACTTGGTAATCCCCACCGCACAAATCTTCCTCTCAATATTTCCACTAACCTTTTGCACCTCTGCAATGAACAGCCTGTCCAAAACCTTCGTCATAAATTTCGGCTCAATACTGTCAATTACCTGAATAAATGCTTGAGGTCCATATTTATTTATAAATACACTAAAATAGACAAGCAAACACTTCACAAATTTTGTGGTCTTTGAGCTTGTGATTCGTTGGAAGAGGAGCAAATAAATTGGCTTCAAAAATTGCTGCATCAATTCCACCGGCATATTTTCAATCAGACTTTGAACCAAGTAGAATCCCTCGTGGTCATTAGTTTTGGAGGCGATCAGCTTTTGGAAAACTCCCAACAAAGCGTTCTGAAAAAATAAAAATGCAAAAATTAGACATCTGAGTTCAATCAATTTTTAGGAATACTTTTCCTACTTATTTTTCATTTTAAACCGGTTTCTTTAACTTACAATTTTGTCACTCGCCGCCACCTGCTGAGGACCCTTGCTAATGTACGCCTGAAGCAATTGAACGAGAGGATGAATATTCGCAGGTCGCTCCCAAAGCACCGGCACCAACAGACAAGGAAACAAGGTCATGTACGCCTCCGGAATGGAACTCTGATGGAAATCCAAAAGTAACGAGAGGATCTGGAACATGTACGGTATAAACTCTAAAAAATACAAAATTACAAAATTAAATTACCAAATAATTGACCTTTAAATATGTTAACTAATTGTGCACTATTTTTTATTCGGCTTACCAACAACATCCTGTTGTAAAATCCCTTGAATAATTGGAAACAAACTTTGCTCAAACTGCCCCACAAACTGTGGACTCTTCCCACACATAATCCTAATGCACAAACTCAAGCTCTCGAACAAATAATGATTAAAATGTGGTTTACTCGGATTTCGAGCAACCATCATTAAAATCTCCACAAGCTTGGGCAACACATGAGACATCAACGGAATCACAGCTTCTTGCAAAGTAGACAGACTCCTCATCAGCGCTAAAACCCACAAAAAATCCTTCAATTAAATAATCTCTAAACAAAAACGCTATTTAAAAAAATAATTACATCAATTAGTTAATTACCTTTCATCACATATTCATTTTCCTTGGACTGCGGCCTGTCAAACACCGAAAACAAGCTAGCAATCAACTCCTGTCCCAATCCCGAAATATCTCCACTCTTCACCAACGCCGTGTTATCCGTATTCCTCATAATTAACACCTTATCAATACAATTAGCCGCGTATGTATGCACCACCGCACTATCCGCCCTCAAAAACCGGACCAAATGAGAAAACGCCTCTTTCACCACAAACTGGGGAAGCTGATTCCTAAATATCATTAAATACTTGATAGCATCTGCCTTTAGCACCGGCAGCTCATTCACATTCGGACTCTGAAGATCCGGCAATATATGGCTATTGTAGAACTCCACCACATTCACAAGTTGATTAGTTTGGGTCACTCCACTCTTCTGGGTTTGACCTTTGGCTGATAAGCTGGTAACGAGGTAGGTCGCTGCATCCTTATTCTTCCAGTTTAGGGCGGGGCTTGAACTGTACGTCGCCAACATGCCCTACACAAAAATCAACCAATTAGATACAAACTAACTACACTAAAAAACTAAAATATAAGCTAATGAAAACAATTAATTTTTAATTATAATTTTAATTACCTGAATGTACTGTCCGAAAACTTGGGTAATTTGAGGTTCAAAATAGCGAGAAAGACTTTTGACAAAGTCGCATGCCGCCCTACGTCGAGTATCGATATCCGAACCTTCAATGTCCCGGCGAATGTACTCCTCTGGGTTATCTTCAAAAAGCTCTTCATCAGACTCTACAAAAAAAATACACAAAAATTGTTATTACATTTTCACTATAATTGCTACACTAATTAACTTTGCTATACTTTAAAAATAAAGACAACTCTTTTAGCCATTAAAATGATCAGTTATACTAATTAACTTTATTAAAGTTAATTTTTACCTCTAAATTCCATATTGGGTATGATAACCTTCTGACAAATTCCACTCAAAGTTGCAGGATCCTCGAACAATTGCTTGTGTTGCTGCTTCTCAGCCACAAGTGCCAAAAACTGGATGGCATTGCTGACCAACTACAAAAAAATTATCAATTAAAATTAGAAAAATTAAGTCAGAGCAATTGAACTTATTAAAGATTATATTTTTCCTTTTTTTTACCAGATCATATTTAGACTGCATCCCTGTTGAAGTGAGTAGTCCCCAAACTGCAGTCACAAACTGAGGTAGCATTTCCTGAAACTCTTCGTCATACTTTTGCGCGTACATTCCAATGTTATCGCAAATCTGACTCCTTATCTGTTCCAGAAGACCAGCCTCTTCATCGTCATCAGTTCGAAGGAGGGGGTTATCGGTGACCAACAACTTGTGAAAGTTAGTCATCCAAATGGCCATGTTATCCTCAAAGTACTCCGGGATATCTTGGGCGTTCAAAGAGTTAAATATTTTGGAGACCAGAAGAAGACTGCTGTAGATGACCTTGATGGCGTCACGGTTTTGGGCATGTTGGTCTGCCAGTCCGGTCAATTTCTACAAAAAATGTATGAAAACAAAACAATTAAACTAATTATCACCCTTTAAAATTAGTACTTTAGGATAATAGAAGACTTACAACGAATAAGGCGGTGAATGGCGCCGCGAAATTATCCAAAACGAACTTAATTTCTCGCCAAAGGTCATCCGACTTTAACTCGTGACGATACCGTTTGAATAAAGAGTGAGCCGTGATTAACAGTCCGTTAATGACGTGAAAGTCATCACAGTTAAATTTCTCCACGAGCTCCTTTAAAAGATCAGGCCAAAGTTTTGGAAAGTCCTCTCGACCAATTACGGAGACGGCGTCACTCAACTGCTTTTGAATGTTTGGGGGTGACTTCAGCATTAAATTGACTATTGTTGATTTAACTGCTTGACGGTCAGCAGGGTCGATTTTGTTGACGTCGTCAATCTAAAAATAAAAAAATCATAAAAATGACTCTATTAAATTGCACACGGTTTTAAGTGAAATAATATGTAAAACAAAACTAACTAATTATAGTTAGTAAACTTACAATTTTCCAGTTTCGCTTGACGTAATTTTTAAATACGATGGAACCAGCTATCCGAATGGTTAAATCTATGGCGGCATTGTCCACCAAGCTGAGTAGCAGCAGAGGATAATTTTTGTTGACTTCCACGGACTCCAAATACTTTTCAGCTGAAAAACCATGAACAAAAATTAGATAAATATTATAATTTACTCTCTACTGAGTAGTTAGCTAATTAAGATTAATTTTGGTATTTTTCTACTTACCCGGTTTTCTGACATTTGGATCGGGACTTAAAGTCTGCTGCAAGTAAGCTCCAAGAGCTTGAAGATTGGTGTCATTGATATCCATTATTTTTTTCTTGTGATTTATATCACACTTAAACTCCGATTAAAGTTAATTGTGACTTTGGCTGTACTTGAATAATTTTTATTTACAATTAAAAACCACAGATGACAAGATTTGGTAGCGCAGTTAAAGATGTATTTAAAAATAAAAATATCACTGGGTTAAATCATAGAGCCTTTTGCTTATTTTTCTTTTAATTGACAGAGTAGTTAATTGGCTTCACTTTTTTTAGAGTTGTTAACTTTATCAAAATGATAAGAATAGTTAATTTTTAGTAAAGAAAATGTAGTGCGAAGTTTTTCTGTACATTCCATCCAATCAAACTGAGTAAACTTGTCTTTTGTGCTTGTAAAGAAGAAAAAATAGAAAACGACTGACTTTGACAATTCAAACTTCTCCTTTCCCCGCGGTGAAGACCGGCACTCTTGCATGTGGGCAATGGAAAAGTATTGACTGGAGAAATTGGGGTACTGTGTACACCTTTAAGTGTGTATAAAGTAGACCAGTCACCTGACGAGAAAGAATACATGCTCGTTGGAGAATCTACACGATGTAAACAATCCAAACTTACCAAACAAGTCACGTTAAAAATTAGTGTATTTAATTAGGTAATAAGTTGATTGTGCTAATTAAGATTTATTATGTCTTTAAAAAGTGGTTCTGACTGGGCTCTAGCCCTTCTCCGTACTTTGCCAAGGGTCTCCATCAATAATCTACCGAAAGAGCCGGCTCCAGAGGTACCTTCTTAAAAATTATAACTTTATAACCCTAAATATATAACTAATTAACTAACCAATGAATGAACTATTTTTCTTTATTTATTTTTTAGAGAAGGAAGCGAGCTCGCGGTCAACACGGTGGTAAAAGACATTGGGGTTCCCACAAGGGCGCTTATCAACGCAACAGTTATCCCCGTCTTGGATTTGAAGGTTACAAAATCATGCCGTGGTACTGTAAGGTCCCCATCGAACGCTATTACGCGGGTCATCAGTAAGTTAACACAGTAAAACTTAACTATTTTTTTATATACCAACCAGGTAATTTATAAAATTAAATCTTTTCAATTTGAAATTTAATTTATTTTTAGTTTGCGACGACAGTATCCACCAGTCTCTCTCGGACAACTGCAGATGTTAATTGACCTTAACCGAATAAACGCCAATGAACAAATTGACCTCACAGCCCTCTGCAATACTAAGCTATTTGACTTGAATCCCTCCGAACGCCATTATGGATTACAACTAACGGAACAAGGCGTGGACTCCTTCAAAGCCAAGATCAACATTGAAGTCCAATGGACCACGGAGCCTGTGATTGCAGCCATTGAAAAGAATGGAGGAACCATTACCACCGCTTATTACGACATTCAAAGCTTGTGGCCTGTGATTAATCCGGAGAAGTGGTTTCTCAGTGGACGCCCCATTCCTAAACGTATGATACCACCGGAAGACGCCATTGAATATTACACAAACCCAAAATTCCGAGGTTATCTGGCCGATCCCGAGAAAATTGCGGAGGAACGGTTGGTTCTCGCCCAGAAATATGGGTATGACCTACCAAATCTGGAGGAGGATCCGAAAAGAGATCTTCTCAAATTGAGAAAGGATCCTAGGCAAATTTTTCATGGGTTGGAGCCAGGATGGGTGGTTAATTTAAGGGATAAGTGTATCTTGAAACCAAAAGATGATCAGTTGGTGGAGTACTATAACAATTAAATTAATTTAGTTATAGGTAGTTTTTGTAAATGTAATGAAATGATTTATAGTGAAAATAAATAACAAAATAGTCAGGAAAAAAGAGAAAAACAATCATTTTTATTCTGCAGTCTCTTACCGTTTTCTAGAAAAATGACCCGATAGGGTATGATTTCCATAGGTAGTTTTGGAGTGTCTGGATTGAGCCCAATCGTTACATAAAATGGGAACCTGGCTTTTCTGTCGATTGAACGATTCCTTTTTCCTTGCTTTTTTTGTATATTTGGGTTGGGTGGCGTGATAACTTAACAATTATACACTATCTTCAAGTATGCGAGTTAAAAGCTGAAACTGGGCAAGTAAACGTTTTGAAGGGAGCTGATTTCGAATCCGAGGTCAGCTTTCAGATTTGAAACACTACGCCATCGGGAAAGCGCGGGAAACCCTACTTCTTCGAGTTTTGTGTTGAAACTCAGTTTATGGGGGTAACTGGTGACTAGATTACAAATCTAAAGTCAGGTTTTAAATTCGAAATACTACGTCATCGGAAAAGCGCGGGAAACCGTAGGTCTTCGAATTTTGAGATAAAACTCAGTATATACATATAATTGGAGAAGCGCATCTCTTTTGCCTTTTAACAAGGTCAAGGGTTCCTTATTTCATGGCTTTAAGCTAGAGTTGGGATCTTGCACCCGCTGTACCTGCTTACCCGTACCTGCCCGTAACCGCCCGTAACTGCTAGCAGGCGGGTAGAGATTTTTTTAGTGATGGCAGGCACAGTTACAGGCGGGTAAACATATGGGAAAACGGCAGGTACCTGCTCTTACCCGCCACCATATAATAAGCTTAATCATATTTATATGCAATCTAAACTTCGCATGTTATCAACGATAGCCTAAAATAGTTTCACAAGTAATTTAGCTGCAGCCAGGTTCTGATACCACCACAAGCACATTCAAGCAAGGACAATCAATGTAGGCGCTGTAAAAATCAATTTTTTACGACGACCTTTAACGTCTCTGTTAATGTGTTAGTTACAGTGCTGGTAAAGAATTTACTTCTAATTAAATTTACTCAACCGCAAGGGTCAAAAATAGCTTGTGAGAGTTAAAATAAGTTGAAAATGGCTGACCAACGGTAATAGAATTACGGGCGCCCGAAAATGTCTTAAAATTAATATATTTCAGGTGTTAAATACATTTTTAAGTAAATATTTTTTGTTGTGGTGAACATTAGTCAATAATTAGATACCCGCAGTACTAATTATTGAAGATTTTTTTGAAATCTGTTTTATTTTAGTAAGGAATATACCATTTTACGTATAACCGCAGGTACCCGCGGGTAACTGCGGGTACGGGTAAAAAAAATTCGCTGTTCGTAGCAGGCGGATATGGGCAGGTAGAAATACTTTTTGCGGTTGCAGTGCAGGCGGTTAAACTAAAAATTTGAATATCCCAACTCTACTTTAAGCCATGAAACTGGCCTCTTTCCTAGTGTAAGATAAGTATGAATTTCGTTTAAATGTGGGATACGGTATTATTTATTTAATCAATGACCAGTTGCAATTTGCAAGGCAGTTTGATAGTTAACTTGATATTATAATGAAACTTACAGTTGAAGCAAATGTCCAATGCCATTTCTTCAAAAGGTGATCGATATTGACAGTGATTTAATTACATTGAAGTATTTATGAAACATGAACTGCCCGGGGAGAAAATGAAACCTTGCATGTCACGAGGTCTCAGCTCCTAACGATTTTTTGTTCTATAAACCAACAAGCGTTGATGTTATGTTATGATGATTGACATTTGAAGCTAAAATAGTTTTAAGTGAAGTCAAAGTCAAGTAAGAACTGCATCTACTTAGGTTCCGAACCTAAAGTGACTTCACTCGGGCTGGTGATGATGATCTGCACCTAGGGTGGCCAGACGAGACGTACTCTATTTAAGAGGACAGTTTTCTTTTTCGGACCCCAAAATCGAAAAATAAAGGACTGTCCTTTATCTTGAAATTTTGTCATTTATGTACTCTTTTTTTAGTGCAGACATATTTTGCATCTTTTTGACTCACAAAGCCATATATTTTTGAAAAACATGAATGGGCGTATCACATTTCCCTAAAAATCTAACAAAATTCATCCTTCTAAGTACAAAATTGCGCTGCTGCAAAATTGCAAAACTGCGGAAGAACGAGAATTTTATAGGCATTCGAACAAAACAAGTGCTCAGGCGCGCGCAATTACCCCGCTCTAATGCCCTTGCGGAACGTGTATTTAGTTTAGTCAGTAGTCAGTAATTACTGGAGCGACTAAAAAACTCAATTAACGGTACCAACACTGGAAGTAGTTATTTCTATGAAAGTAAATGTGAAGCAAGACTGCTGTGTATATTATAAAACCATACAATCGAATACCTAGCTTCTCAAAACGATTCATTATTCACAAAAATACAATTAACTACTACTTTTGTAAGTAAAGTAGTATGGTTTTGTACTAATTTACTTAGTACAAAACCATAGCCCCATTAAAAAATTAAGGTTAAAAAGAAGAAGTAAGAAGTGTACTCTATTTCAATTTCAACCTTCTGGCCACCCTATCTGCACCTAAAATATGGCGGCCAACATAGCAAAAGAACTTTAATATTTATGCTTTTAATCCCCACAAATATGACCTAAAATCCACCCGATTTCCACCAAACCGAGCGAAACAAACAAAACAATTAACTAATTGGTAGAAATAACAACAAACTACTCCATTAGTTATATTTTCAATTAAACCAAACGATTTTTATTACAACAAAAAATCACTCCTCAAAATTACACCACTATCTAATCAATCGCAGTTGCAATTCCAACATGCACCGCTCAAAAAATCAATCACGCAATTTTACAAGACTAAAAATTCAACAGAAAAGTAAAAAAATAAAAACTAAAACGCAAGTCAGAACCGCTTGCTCCTCCTCCTACCCCCATCCAATGCCCAAAAAAGCATTGCTTCTACTTCTTTTCTCCGTCCATCTCAGCTTGCCCCATTTGCTCCTCGTCGTCTGCTTCTCCAAAAGCCCTCGTCGTTTGTTCATTTATGGACGCGAGGACAAAAAGCTATAAACAGTTAAGGTGCAATCAGTTTAGACAATTTAAGCAAGACTTCCGAATTATTTTACATGTGATATAGAATGATATTCCGAAGATATTTTTATGTCTATCAACCCGGTAATCGACGTGCGTTACAATATGCATTTCAAAAATGTGGGGTCAAAGTTCAAACGATGATGCGAGCCATATTTGACACCGAAAAACCGAGCCTTCATTTCATTCTATTAATTTTAAGGTAAATCAACTGGGTTGGGAAGAACGATATTAGAATATTTAGTCCAGATTTTTTTCGAAACTGAATAAAAACCTGCTACCCAATAGGATTGGTCTGGAAGAAAAAGCTAGAAAAGATGTTTTACTACACAGAGTTATACTCAAAATAACATAATTTACCCAAACGATGCGAGCTTTATTTGACACCGATAAACCGAGCCTTCATTTCATTCATTTAATTTTAAGGCTAGTTAACTGCTTTAGGAAGAACAATATTAGAATATTTAGTCTAATTTTTTTTAGAAACTGAATAAAAACTTGTTACCAAATAGGATTGCTGTGGTAGAAAAAGCTAGAAAGAATGTGTTACTACACCGAGTCATACTTACAATCACATAATTTTGAGACATTAACGTCGTATGCTCAAAAACTTTGTGTATCGTTTAGGGTTTAAAATACAGGTGCGCACATAACCTGTCGAAAATGTGGGTATAAGTTCAAACGATGCGAGCTTTATTTGACACCGACAAACTGAGCATTCATTTAGTTTTAAGGCTAGTTAACTGCTTTAGGAAGAACAATATTAGAATATATAGTCTAGATTTTTTTTCCAACGATTGAAACTCAATAGGGTAACATCAAACATATTTTTAAACTAGGAAATAAATGTTTTGGAGAATCAAAAATAAATCGGAGGTGTTCTTTTGGGGATTACAATACATTGAACAAACCCACTTAAAACTTGGCAAACTAAAGAGAAGGGAGAAGTGCGCTTTAACGATGTCTATTAGTATTAGAATTCATCACAGTTCAATAAATCGTGTAGAAAAAAAAATCTGAACGGACATCAAACTATTTCTACTTTCCCTCGAATTAATTTTAAAACTATCACTAATCCTTTATAGCTTCATTATTTATAATAGACATTTTTGGCTAAAAGAACAGTTTTTAAAAACCTTTAGCATTTAGGACCCGGATTTTATTAAGAGGTAGTTTCTATACAGCATAAAATGTCCAGCCAGAGAACATAAAACTATGTCCTAACTCTAAACTTCAAGACCAGAGCCGCAGCCCCGGAGAAATTCCTTTGTTCCGTCACTGGTCACCAACAAATACAAACAAACTTGATTTTGAAAGAAGTCAGCTGAGGCTGAGAATTGCATCATGAATTGAATGACATGACATGATAAACACATGTCGTCAATGTTGACTGGCACTTACATGTTAGACTTTGGCTTCCACTTTACGAGATTTACTTGCATTTAACGTGTGCTCATTTTAGACATTTTTTGAGCAATATTTTAGAGTTAGCTTAATTGTGACAAATAATGTTATTCCGAAGATTTTTAAAAGTTCATCATCCTGCTTATCAAGGTGTGATAAGAAGATGCTTGTCATCTTCTGTAATACCACAACTGCCGTACAAGGAAAGAAAAGTTAAAGTTTTGGACTGTCAGGTTAACTTTCTGGAGACGTTGGAAAATGAGGGGACCGCACTGCCAATATTTTATTTACCTGGAGTGTTCGGTAATGCATAACATAGTACTTTAATTTACAAGATCATTTTAATAATTGAATAGTTAATTTTTTTTTTGATTAATGACGAGTGTGTACATTTATTTTTTTCTTGTTTAGGGTCAATCGAAATGGATTTCAAGCCAATCATCCCGCAGCTCAATCTCCAGAAATATAAGTGGTTCAGCTGGGACCCACCGGGACACGGGAAGAGTATTCCCCCAAAAAGGTCATTTTGTTCGGAAACATGGGAGGCGGTGTACCAACAAGACGTTAAGTACGTAAAGGAGTTAATGAATGTAATTTTAAAAATAAAAAGTTAACCATTTATACTGTGTACAAATCTACCAAAAAAAGTTACATAATGAATAGTTAAAGATAATTCAATATTATTTTTAGATGATGGGCTACCCAAAGTATACTTTGTTAGCTTGGAGCGGTGCTGCTATTACTGCCATTACGATTTGTGCGGAACAACCGGAAAAGGTGTCGGGACTGGTGACATGGGGCGCTTTTGGGTATTGTTCGATGGAAATGGTGCCCAAAGTTAAAAGTGTGTTTACGAATAATTTAATTAGTTAATTTCTAGTAGTTAGTAGTTGTGAAGCTTATTGCATTTATTTTTGGGAGGTAGTGATGAAAAAGGTAGGCTTGGCAGGGATTCCTGAACCCCGAAAATCCCAGCTGTTGGCGATGTACGGGGAAAGCTACCTTTTGGAAATGTGGAACGGCTGGTGTGACGAAGCTGAGAGAATGTCCTCATCGGCAACCTTCAAGGAGAATGGGGGATCTTATCAAGATGTGATTTCCAGTGTTCAATGTCCATCTCTTGTAATTCATGGAACGAAGGATTCTCTTGTAGAGCTTTCCGCGGCTTATCATTTAAATAAATGCTTAAAAGGTTCTAAATTAAAGATAATTGAGAAGGGGACTCATAACCTACATTTAAGAAGTACAAAGGAATTTGTAGAAAGTATTGAGCAGTTTGTTGATAGTACTGCTGAATTGTAAATCGTAAATAAAAACAAATTGGTAAATAAATATTTTTTCAAGACTATCAAAAATAGTTTAATTACGTATTGAGTTTTATCATTCAGCTAATTTAAATGCGAGAGAAAATTAAGAGAGAGAAAAATTGTATTTAAAGGTGACATACAAATGACTTTTCAAAAAAATTATCATAATGCTCGCCATCTAAACAGAAATTCCTCTTCACTTAAATTTTAATTAGAATGGTTAAATTAGTTTTGATAAGGAATTTATGCTAATTTTAATTGATGATGAAATTTGGTTAGACTTCAACTTTGATCAAAGTTGATATCAATTTTATGCAAAGTTTTGTCCGCGCTGCAGTTCGGTCTTCTCATATTTTTTTTCCCCCTTTTCTTCCCAAAAAAAGTAAACTTGATAGCAAGACCACACCAGACGCTGGACGCATACCATTATCCAGTTTCTTAAGGGTCTGTTCACTATTGACAGGCAATATTCATAAAGCAATAAACTGAACATGCAGCAATCTGGTTTCCTAGTTAAACGAGTAATTAAAGATAATTAACTTGGTTTACAGCAAACGATATAAAACCCACCCACATTAAACAAATGTGTCAGAGAAAGTGATGTCGAAAATAGTGAATGGTTCCTTGAGAAAAAAGGTAATATATTTATGTAAATTAGAATTGGCGAGCAGATAAGTCAAATTTGACGTAGCGCAAAAATGGCTTGCTGCTGGAAACTGGACTGAATGGAATGAAAAGCAGAGAGGAAAAAATTGCGACTTTTCCTCCAGCCAATCAAATTAATGGATTGCTTTTAGATCGTTGCGTGACGTTTCTCTTTTGTTTGTTTGTTTGCTTGTCGACCTGCCTGCCTCCAGAAGCCTTACTGCCTGGTAAAGTCGCAGCGAAAAGAAAGGAAGCCATCATTTGAGTGTCAGTGCCGACGGGAGACAACTTCGTTTTTACAAATGCTGAGCTTGAGCTCTTTTAAACAGGTTTTTAGTTAAATATTTGTTTTTTGAATTGTGCAGTTAAAAATCAATTGTTTGTTAATTTAAAAGAAAGGTAAGTGGAATTTTTGGAGAATAATGATTAAACTTAATTTGTGATTAAAGTTAAATGGAGGATTTTAATAGTTTTAGGTATTAGGTTGGATTTAAGATAATTTATGGAAGTGGTTTAATTTGGGTTATATCTATTTTTGTGATTTGGTCTATTGATCAGGGGCGTTTTAGGATGGAGGGAGTAGAGAGCATTGGAGTCCTGAGGAGGACGAATGCACATGTGCAACCGGAAGTGGTAGACTTGGTGGATGAGGAGGTGGAGGGCGATGATATAAAGATTCTAAAGCATGTGACTATAGTTACTCTCGAAGATTCAGATTCGGAGGACGAGGATGACATTTTCGTGGAAGAGATTCTGGGGGTCCGTCGAATCCATTCGAATGATAATGAGGTGGAGAAGATTCAGTCTACTAGTTGCAGCGGTGGCGATGAATGTGAAAAATCTGGTGAGGGTGTAGGAGAGGGAATGAGGAGACGATACTCCCAAGTTGTGATGGCGGGACCACCATCAACCTCTGGAAAAGTTATAGAGGGCGAGGAACCCTCAACTTCCCAGGAAGCTGTGTGGACAGATTATCCCAAAGTGAGTTTTAAAAATATTCAAATGATAAATAATAATGATATTTTATTGCACATTTTTAAGCATCTAATTGTTTTAAAGGATTGGCCTCCACTCCAGCCCCTTTCAGAAACTGCTTCATCATCAACCTTCAGCTCCAGAGCGTCTTTTCCTTCGTCGCCAGCAAAGGAAGTCGACAATGAAGTAGACAAGCTCATTGGCCTTGCTAAGGACATAGACTTGGGAGGGAAAGAGGTAGAAATTATTAGCCTCTAAAAAGTTTTAACATTTTAAAAGTAAACGTTTATTATAACGTCAATCTTAATTTCTTAATTAAACAGGTAGCAGATGAAATCCTGACCACTGGAAACTCCAGTGCTGCTCCTCTGAACAACGAAAAAGCGTCAACTGTTGAGGGTCAAGAGGAAGTTGACTTGGGAGGTGAGGAAGAAGTAACCATAGTGAATCTTGAAGTTTTGGACTTGGAGGAAAAGGAGACAACGCCTGAAGTTGTCAGCAAGCCGAACAATCTGGGGGAAAAGGAAACTGGACTGAATAAAGACCTGTCTGAAGTGGTGATCAACTTTGAAATTGAGCAAGATCCTCGGTACAAATATAAAGGGCCATCATGGGATACCCAAGAAGATATAGATGAGTTTTGTACACTACTTAATGCTGCTTTGGATAGTATAACGGAAGCGGCGAACGAAAAGAAGGAGGCTAAGAAGCAAACAAGAAATAAGAAGAAAGAGGAACAGAAGAAAGCTCGAGAACGTGCCCTCGCAAAAAGAAAGGAAAATGTGAGAAGCAAGAGGACCAGGGTGACGTCGACGCCACCTGTGTATGGATGCAAAAAGAAGGAGGTCAGTGTACTACGTAGGAAAACTCGTCCACTTCCACCACCTCTCGTTGATTTTACCAAGAAGCCTACCAAACGGAAAGCCGCAGATCCTGAGATACCCGATGACAAGGCCAGGGAGATAATGATGCCACCTCCATTAACACGACGACCTTCCAGCTCTAATATCACCTCCAAAAAATCCACATCTCCTCCGAAAAAGCCTCAGCCACCTTCTACACCACCGGAAAGTCGGGTTGGTTGGGTGGAAGGGGATAATTGGGAAATTGAAGAGATTGTTGATGCCAAACTTGAGAAAACTGCGGAAGGAAAGAAGCGATATTGCTACAGAGTGAAATGGAAGGAGTGGGATACGTAAGTTGATTAAATTTTTAATTGAATGTAGTTTAGTCTGTAAAAAAGATTTGGTTGATTACCTAGATTTTAATTAATTTTGAAAATATTTTATTTTTTATTTCAAATAGGAGTCATAATAGTTGGGTAAACAAAAGTGATCTGAGTTCGGAATTTCCCGTACGAGTATTTTGGCGTCGGTGGAAGAAGAAGGTGAGGAAGCTGAATTTGCAGATTAAGAAGCTTGCTGTTCGTGCGACGACTAGGGCGACGCCGACTTACATTTTTGGTTAGATTGGTTATGTGGCGACACTGAACACTGAAGTTTACTTGCTGATTAGAATTAGTTTAGAAAATAGAAAGTTATGACTCTAAAGTGCTTTGAAGAGATATTTCACGTAGTTTTGTTTTTTTTTCTCGGTGAATTGATACTGTAAACTGTAACTGTAATAGATTTAAAAAGGTAAACTTTAATTAACTGACAAAAATACCCTTTGCAAAACTAAATTGTCTTTTTTTATGAATCAAGTAAACTTAACGAATTACGTTGTTAGCTACGAATTAATTTCTGCTCATTGCAAAATGTAAAAGTTATAATTTTTCAAAATGTCAATAATAATAACTGAGCTAGAGATTTCAACTTGATTTTCAATCTTTTTATTTTTCTAATTTTGTATGGTTGATTAGTTCCATTTAAATAAACCGTTAATTATATGTGTTGTCAAAATGGATAATTATTTAGTTTTCTTCCCCTTCCCACTAATTTCCTGTTTATTGGTTAGTGGCGTTTCAAATAGCTTTTGTTCTTGAGGATCCTTAAACGTAAAGCTGGCAACGTGACTTTTGACAAAATGCTTCCTGAATTTATTTGGAATGAAACTAAAAAATAGAATAATAAATGCAACATAATTAAAAAATTGATGCCTTATTCAAGTAAAAAAATTTAATGCTTTTAATTAACTTACTAATCAATCAAGCAAATAATTGGAATCATTCCCGGACAATAAATGTACTCATATTCCCTTCTCATCCCATCCACACACTTTATCGCCACTTGTTCCGGTGTCATAAACTTCTGAAAAGCACCTGGCAACATTCCCTTATTATCCTTATCCAAAGATAAGCTTTTGATAAGTGGCGTTTGTACAAAATAAGGATAGACTGTTGAGCAATGCACTCCATCCATCTGAAACAAGGCCAACTCAGCTTTCAACGATTCAGTGTATCCATTCACTGCAAATTTTGAGGAGAAATAGGGCAACGCGTGGGTAACAGCTTTGAGACCACCCATTGAACAAATGTTTACAATGCGCCCATGGTTCTTCGCTACCATGTCGGGGAGCACTTGTCGCAGTATCCAAAGATGACTGAAGAGGTTAACTTGAAAGGTTTTCTCAACTTGGTCGTTTGTCAACTGAAGGAAATTACCCTGAGGGGCTATACCAGCATTGTTGAAAACTATTGTTATCGGTCCAACTTCATTTTTCACCTATTAGTTTTTGTTAAAAAATAATTTTTAATGACTCATTAACTATTAATTAAATTAATTATTTTATGTTAAATATTTTTTAACCTTTTGACAGCATTCCTCAATATTTTCCCTCGTTGAAATATCAACTTGATACGGAAAAACTTGTAATCCTGATCCCGATCCCCCGAGTGTCTTAAGTTCCCCCGCTAATTTCTTCAAGTCATTTAAATTTAAATCCCAAATTACCAGTTTAATGTTACTCCCTGATTTCACAAGATGTTTACAAATTTCCTTCCCTATTCCACCGGAAGCCCCAGTTACAAGGATAACCTCACCATCAATGGACTTCATGGATGGTGGCACAAATTGCCTGTAAAGGGCTTCAATGTACCAGTAAACTACTTGGAAAAGACCCATTAAAAAGCCTACGGTTTTTGACAAAATTTGTTGAAAATCCATTTTTTTTTTCAGTGGAAAAATTAAATATTAAAAAAATCTTTATTAAAAAATGACCAAACTTAAAAAGCTTGATCCAATTAGCCTTGTTTTTTAATACTGAAACTTGAACTTTTTTTGGGTTGATGATACGCTTACATGTAAACTTAGGTTGGGTGTGAGCTTATCAGCTTACTTTACAGATAAAAACATTTTGTATCTTTTTTGATGGTATGATCATTACGATCAAGGTTAAGGTTCAATATTCAACATAAATGTTGTTTTGAACTTTGAGCAAAAAATAAAATGACAAATATGCAAACTGGACAAAATAAAACGAGTGAAGTGGTGGATACACGTGATAAGATTTAGTTCAGATAATTATTTTTATACGTGCCAAGTAACATAACATAGTCATGTGTATTGCTAACCAAACCAGAGATAAAATACATGACAAATATATTTAATTCATATATGGTTAAATTATTATTAAAGTCTCGTGATCCACTTGTTTTTAACTATTTTATCTTAAAATATGTCATTTATTCTTTTTACAAAAAAAACACCTGTAATTAGTCAATTAGATTTATTATAATGAAGCAAAGGTAAAATAATAAGGAAAAAATGAATTTTATTTAAATTCCAATCCAATTTTTTATAATAAAGTATAAGGTTAAAGTGCAAATTTTTAATCGAATTTGTTTGTTATAGAACCAGCGATTTCACTGTTAACATTCCCATTGATCTTTAAGTTGGATGATTGAAATGGTAGGTCAAAGTTCTTTTGCTCTTCGGCATCCTTAAAAGAAAATATGCGGATTTGGGAGAGCATAATCGACTTCCTGAGTTTATTTGGTGCAAAGCTATAAAAAAAGAAAATCGGTTTAATTAATATATCATTTTTTCGAAATTAAAATACTTTCCGTTTGTGTGAATTGCTTAAACTTACTATTCTGCGAAAATAACCCATGAAAATACTTTAGGCAGATAAATATATTCAAACTCTCTCCTCATCCCATCTACCATTTGTTTAGCAACTTTTGCAGGATCCAAAAATTTTCGTACAATCGGTAAAATAACCTTACTTTCATCCAAAGTTAATGATTTAAGTAAAGGCGTTTGTACAAAATATGGATAGACTGTAGTACAATGAATGCCATCATGTCCAAACAAAGCCAACTCAGCTTTTAAAGCCTCAGTGTATCCATTCACAGCAAATTTAGATGCAAAATAGGGAAGTGCATGACTAACAGCTTTAACTCCTCCTAACGAACAAGTATTTATTATTCTACCGTGATTTCGTGCCACCATTTCCGGAAGAAATTGTCGTAAAATCCAAAGATGGCTCATCAGATTAACTTGAATAGTCCTTTCGATTTGGTCGTTTGTTAATTGCAGAAAATTTGTATACGTTGCTACTCCAGCATTGTTAAATATTATAGTTACAGCGCCAACTTCCTCTCTAACCTGAAATAAAAAATCAAATATAATTTTGGCATTTAAATTAACCCAAAATTTCTTTATTTATTTTACCTTCTCGCAACAAATATCAATATTTTCTCTAGTTGATATATCGACTTCGTAGCAATAAACTTTTAAACCTAATCTTCCAATCGATTTTAATTCCTTTGCTAAATTTTCCAGTTCGTTGCCATTCAAATCCCACATTACCAGCTTGATATTATCCCCGCATTTGACAATATATCTACAAATTTCTTTACCAATGCCACTAGCAGCTCCAGTTACTAGAATGACTTCACCATCAATATATTTCATTGGTGGTGGAACAAACTGTCTGAATAGGGCCTCTAAATACCAGTAAACTATCTGTAGTACTCGAACTCCTAAAATTACAATATCGAATAAGGTCTTTACGATTGTCATGATTTTTTCCCCTTTAGAAAGATAGTCTAAATATTTATTTAAAACAAACTTCATCGACAAAGGAATCAATCAGGAATGCTTACAGTTCAGTGTCTAATTTAGTTGTGAGTTGGGAGTAATTAACTTTCCTTGAAATAATTTCACACTATTCATTTCATTTTTTTTTTGCTTTATGCATGATTTATTGTATGAAAACTGTCAAATACATCACAATCAATTACATTTCATGTAAAATGGGTTAGTAACTCAAGTTCCAAAGTTAAATCAGAAATAACAATGAGTTTATATATTTTTTAAAATTGTTTTTAAAACATACACATTTTTTGCTCTGTATATTTTAAGTTTAAAAAAGTTCAAAGCTTAATGGTCTTTCTTAAGATTCTTAAGACTTTCATGTTTAGCCCCAAGGCTTACATCCAAGTACGACATGTAATTATTCTGTTCTTCAGTATCCTTAAAAGTAAATATGCCAAATTGGGATGATGCAAGTGACTTCCTAAGCTTATTAGGAAGAAAACTAGAAAAAAATATTTCAAAAATTTTCATGCTTAAACGTCCTTAATTAATTTGTAATGCTATTCTGTTACCTAATTTACTTTTAAACTCGACTTACTTTTCCATAAACATCACAAGAGGAATAAAACTTGGCAAATAAACGTGCTCATACTCTCGTCTCATTGCAGTCACCATTTTCCTAGCAACTTTTTCCGGTTTCATTACCATATTCATAAACGGTAACAGTAAAAATTTACTTTTAATAGTTGTCAAAGACTTGACCAATGGTGTTTGAATAAAATAAGGGTAAACTGTTGTACAATGAATGCCATCATATCCAAATAAACCCAGTTCAGCTTTCAATGCCTCTGTATACCCATTAACTGCAAATTTTGACGAAATATAAGGAAGTGCATGGGTTGTTGCCCTTAGTCCACCTACAGAACAAGTATTTATAATTCGTCCATGGTTTTGCATGACCATATCAGGTAACAACTGTCGGAGAATCCACAAGTGACTCATTAAATTCACTTGTATAGTTTTCTCAATGTGGGAATCAGATAATTGGAGAAAGTTGGAGGAAAAGTCGGCTATTCCTGCATTGTTAAAAAGTATTGTTACCGCACCAACTTCACCTTTTACCTATTACATAAAACATTCGAAACAATTAATTTACAATTTTGATTAAGTTTCTAATGAGTATAATTTTGAATATTTTTTACCCGTTGACAGTTAGTTTCGATATTATCCTTATTCGAAATATCAACCTCGTAACAAAACACTTGTAATCCTGGTAACGCTCCACTGGATTTTAGCTCATCAGCCAATTCGTTTAACTGTCTTATATTCAAATCCCAAATTACAAGTTTGACATCCAAAGCCCCACATTTTACAATGTGTCGACAAATTTCCTTCCCTACCCCACCGGTTGCCCCAGTAACCAGAATCACTTCTCCATCAATAGACCTCATTGATGGTGGAATGAAAAAGCGATATATTGCCTCTACGTACCAGTACCATATTTTTATGAGGGTAAAATACAGGCCAAAAATAGTACCAATAATGCTTCCGA